>CEMG01178605.1:0-13841 GCA_001179705.1 Baeospora myosura
CCGATTCAAATTGCACTCACGATATCTGGAAGACTTGTAGCGCAATCTGTGCAGCATCACGATCGAAGTTCTTGTGGCTTGATGTTCTCCGAACATCGATTGCAGAGACAGGCCTCGTTATTCCGCCCTCAGTGCAAGATTCCCATCTATTGTCTGCTAGACAGCTCGAAATATTAGTCCTGATGACGCGCAGAAATCGGCAGTTATGGGTTCGTGGTGCAATGCAAGTGCAGAATGTCACTCGATTGGATTTGCCACAGATGGTAGACTGGCTGAAAATCGTCCATGGACGGTGGCTTTTCGTAGCATCTTCTGACAACTTTGTCAGCAAAATGTCCTGCTGGGATATGTCTCTAACCTCACGGGGACTCTTAGACCCTCTCGCAGAATGTTATCTACCAGCTCGCGTCAACTCATGTATCGTAGATGTGGAACACACCGGAAAAGCAGTTTTGGCCGTCAGCCTCGACTCGTCGTAAGCCGCACACATTTCCCCTCGAAAATATTCATAACTTACCGTTATTCTCCAGCTCCCCAGCGTCTGCGGTGCACATGTTTGGCATGCATCGTCAATCAAACGGAGCTCTTGTATTTGCTGAACTCCGCTGCATACCCGGCCTCTCTTATCTTCATTTGCTATGCAACGACTACATCGTATGTGGCATGCGCGATGGTCTCAGCATCCCTCATCTCGTAAATTGGAAGACCTCAGTCGAGTTTGCTCTCAGTCCATTACCTGGTACCGAAGTGAGTGGATAGTTCCTGTTCTGAACCGCTGTCCTTACCGGTATACCACAGAATTCACTTGTATCAGCATCTTTGTGGGGCAATTACCTGATCGCATTATCTCGCAAATGCGTAAGAGTTTTCACAATGCCAGACAAGGACCAGCCTCCTCAGTTGGTTCAGCTGCTCTCGTATCCCGACGGTCACTTCGTCGCAGAAGCAGCATCTATCACCAAGCCTTCCCAACGATCACTACAGCGTGTCGACACTTCCGTGGAACCCGCGACCTTCATGCTTCTCACATACGATCAACTACTCGAAATAACAATCGACCTGCAAGAGCAGCCATCCGCATCCCAAAAAAACAAGATTTCGTTTTCTCTTTCTTTGAAGTCGTCAGTTGAATCCCCCGCTCGCGATCTCTGGTGCCAGCTCCAGACCCGCACTTCTGGACAGGGCCTCATGTGGCTCACCGAGACCGCCAATAACTTCTATCGAGATGACTCAGAGCCCCCTAGGCTCCAATACTCTGTGTCTTCACCTCCTACGGCAGGCAATGCCCTACCGAAAATCGGCTCCCAGGACTCAAAAATTGTATGGGACTCCTCACTCCCAGTTCTTTGGGCCTATCCTCAGTTCGACTTTGATGATAGCATGGGCATAGTTGTTGTGGGTAACACATTTGGGGAACTTGCTATAGTTGATTATCTTGGCGGTCAAAATGCGGACATCTGGTCCCTCTCGCGCGACCTTGTTTATTCGGACTCTGACGTGCCCTGTAATGAACCCGCGCCACAGGTAAGACCACACGCCCCGATTCTTATGGTGACTGCATATGCTGAAGCGATTCACTAGCGGCCTCTCCCACTAAACCTACCCGAGTGGGTGCCCTGGGATCACAGATTTCGGTTCGATCCTCTTCCGCCTTTCAAGGCTGCAGCAGTACCTTGGGCAGCCCAACCTTCGATCTGGGATTTGGACCCCACAATACCCAGACGCGACGATTTTTGCGACGATTGGCCAAAATGGAAGGATTGGTACAAGTGGCAGGGCTTACCCGGGGATGACGCATGGTTCTTGGAACGTTGTTATGGTATTCGTGGAAGACCGCGGCCGCTGGCTGCTAGGAAAGCGTCAGGCACTGTCATTTTTGAAGCAGGCGGCACCTACTTCATTCAATATAGAGGGGAAGGCAACGAGATACTGTCGGAATACCATGCAGACGCCTTGCTAACGGACGTTTTCACTACAACCTCCACCCTTTTTTCGCGGGCCCCTCCTTTGCTTGATGTGTGGGCGATACCCCTCCGGGCTTACAATAGGTATGAGCGCAATCTGTTACGAGAAAACAAGTTCGAACAGAGGAACCGATGGGTGGAGCAGGAGGAACGAGGTGGTAGGCCGCCTATAACGTTACTTGTGATGATGACACCCCCTACCCCTACAGACTTATCCTCGGACCTGCTTCCCACATTGGACTCCAGCGAAGCACCGAAGATGCACCCAGGTGCTGAACTGATAGTGCTGTTGTCACGGTAGCACCATCTGTATGTACGTCACAAGATAGGAACGAAAAATATTTGAGTAGGAACACTCGAATCGACGGGCTCGGTCGCAGACATGAGACGCAGCTCCTTCAGTTGTAACGAACACTTGTGGGTACGACGCGTTCAGTGCCAGTTTCTGTGGAAAGGCAGACAGTTTCGAGAAACCTCCTCCTCCGGAGAGACGAGAGAGAGCAGCTCGGAACACCGTGCACTATGTTCAAGTGTTTCACAGATGATCAGAGTCACACGTCTAGTTCGTACTACAATAACTACACGGAGTACATCACATGAAACACATGAAATGATATCTCTGCCTCCCCTCGTTCGCATTGGCCCCAATACTATGGATAGAGTCTCGTCCGCGACGTATGCCATGCCGACGATACCAATTAGAGATCCCAAGGCAGATTAGAACGACTTGGTCCTATACAACAACACGTACGCCGAAGAGTCTTCACCTGCAAGATGGAAATAGGAGAGTCAAAATCAAGCTAGAGAAGGGACAAGAACTTATACTGACCTCCGCCATCCAAAGTGGTCAACTTCTCTTTGGGGAAGACTGACACCTTGTCGTCATCGAATTTGTACCAGTCCTCATCGTCTTCGGCCTCATAGTCGTTGTCCTCGCTCAGATTGGGATTGATACCTCCCCCTGAGATGGGCTCTTCAACGGTACTGGATGAACCGGCAGCTGGCGCACTGGCGTCCGCCATATCGACATCCTGACTCTCCGACGACGACGAGGGTCCTGGAGTAGGTGTGGGTTTCTTTCCCTTGAAGACGCTCTTCTTGGCGAACCCAATGTAATGGCCAGAATCAGCTGCTGCTCCTTTGTGTGTAATGATCGCTGTTAACAAGGCCGCGAACATCAACAATGCTTTCAAAAAGAAATAAGAAGAACGACTTGCCAACCAACTCATACAGCCCAGTCCAACTGGACCCCAGATCATTTCTCACCTCCTCCCCGACCAGCTCCATCAGCTCCTTCCTCTCCCTCTGCCTGTATACCTCCTCATCCTCGAGTTCACCTCCCGCGACAACCACGCTCTGCCCATCGACCTTCATCGTCACTTGGTTTTCACTCTTCTCCCTAGCCGCCAAGAGAGCGTCGGTTCCCTGGGTCACAATGAGGTTTGACAATGCGTCCCCGACAACCCGGCCGAAGCCTTCATCGGTTGATCTGCCCATCGTAATATTGTTGCGGGCAGCTGTCTCAACCCGAGATCGTTGCTCAGCTCGCTCGGCTGAGGAGATGGGGGCTTTGCTGCGCTTGCGCACTTTGCGTCGCTCGTCGCGCTCTTTGAGGATCTCCTGTAGGCGCCGTGAGACGGGGAGGACCTTTTCTTTGAGTTGGGGGGAGACAATGTCGAGAGCGTCATAGGTTGTGGGGAATTTGACTTTGCGCTACATGAATCCAAAAATATGTGAGCGGCATTGTCAACAGAGAGCATCAGATGGCAGAAGGGGAATGTGTTCGAGAGTGGTGTAATGCGTACCATGATCTTGGCCTTCCGCCCAACATCGGCTCTCCATGCGAATCGCACCATGTGGACGGTGAGGTACGCTGGGAGACGCGTTATCTTGCTCGTCTGCGTGTAGACTGCTGTCCGGTTTAATGTAGGAGAGTTTTTTTCGAGGGTAGATTGCATAGCCTGTCGCAAGTACACAAGGTCAGCACCATGAAATCTGCGGAGTGGTCGCAGAAGGAAGACGTACACTATTGATTCCGGCAGACATGTAATTTGTCGAGATCGAGATGTTACATTCGATTTTCATGACCTTCTCTCTCGTGACTGTAGGGGGTTCGTCTTCCGATTCAGTATTTTTCAATCTACCAAGTTCATCGCGAGTCAGTCTCCAGATAAATTCGCTAGCAGTAGGACGCACTCTCTCTCAACCTCAGCAACGAGATATTGCTCGATGAACTTGCGTCCAGAAGTGTTGACGACAGCACTGCTGGATCCAGACGGAGGTGGGACGTTGACGTCTCGGAGGGAGTTGAGAATCTGAGAGTAGCACTCTTCTGCGTCTGTTGTTCGCAGAGACGTGTATATGTAAGTATGTCGCGGACCTAAGAGGACAAGCGACAAGCCAACCTTGTTGCGCATACCCTCTGCTAGCTCCGGACGAATTCCGATCCATTTCACCAAATTGCGGGTTCACCTACATGATGTTGAGGTCCATCACGCTAGTGAAAGAAAATGAAAGCAATCTCACCTGCCGCAATGTTCCCAAAAAGGCAAAAGGTGCCACACTATCCGTCGTCCGCCCCATCGTGGAGTACAAGTCTCTCAATGAGGGAGGGAGGACAGCCGAAGTAGATGAGGATCCTGAGGCCGGTTGGGGTCTGCAAATGATGTAATGAACCGAATATGCATGATATGAGGGAGGAAAACGAATTGATGAACGGTTATGAGAGGTCGCGACGGAGAAGGTCATAGGACGCACGCGTTTAATGCCACCTGGAGCTCGGGGATAGCACGTAGAGCCTGGACTGTGGAGTTCATGTAACATGTATTTCCTAGACTGGAGGAACACGTTTGGATCAGCGAACATCAGTGATCGAGATTCAAAGCCCTACTTTTTCAATCCAACAGGCTTGACCAGCTATTCGGAGGAAGACATCGGTATTCTGCGCGCTCTGAGAGGGATGAGAACATACAGCTGAAGCCAGCTCCTCGTCGTCCAGATCTGCATGCATTCCTATGAGTATTACAAAGAAAAAATGTGGCGAGGAGACTCACCTTCCAGGAAGACCATAGCCTTTTCAGGAGCCTTAGGAAGCTCTCCCGCAGCCCCAATGACCATGAAAGTCTGGCCCTACACACATTAGTGGCGTTTGAGTAATGAAGCAGGAAGTATCAACGTATAGTGCCTACAGATTTTGGGGCAATCTTAGCCCACGGCGTGTCATCCTATGATCGCGATTGTTGAGCATCTTTAGCACATATATACGAGTGAGAAACGCACCTTGAGAACACCACCTTTGACCATTACTTTCATTCGTTCGACTGGAACCCCAGTGACCTGATACACGGCCTCTTTGAATGCCTTCGGAGGCAGCTCAGGATCAAGCGACACATCGTGTGTCTTTCCTGCGTGTTTTATGTGTACATTGAGGGGTGCCATCTCGTTTGTGGTTAGAGAACAATCAGAGTACAAATGCGAGAAAAGTGTAAAGACAACTGTAGAAATTTAAGCTTCACTTTCTGAAGACGCGTAACCGACCCCGTGAGAACAACCTTCCGGTTGGGGAAATGCGTACCTCGCGCACCACGTGATGAGGGGGAGGTGACGTCGTGGAGGATTCGTGGCTGACCCTTAAATTCAACTCTACCTCCTACTCCTTCCTTCAACAAAATGACGATCTAGTATGCGGTTTCTTCTCTTCTTTCAATACACTACTAATGACTTCTCTGTAGCTACTCTCTCACATTCATGCTTCTCGCCGCAGAAATGGGGACTTTCTGCGTCCTTGTAGCCCCACTACCGCACAAGATCAGAAAGGGACTATTTTCTTTCTTCTCAGAAAGCCCCATCGTGGCAAAGATTGCCTACGGCTTAAAGATATCATTTATGTATGTCTTTTTAACTGCGACGCGCCGCCGTCGGTTGCTGACGGTATCCGCAGTTTCGTGGCCATTCTATTTTTCGATGCCCTCCAGCGCATGTTCCGCGTCACAGCTGAATCAGAGCTGGCAAAACAGGGCGGTGGAGGAGCTCAGGATGTTCGCAGCGAGACCAACTTCGCTGCCCGCAAATTCTAGTACGTGTAACTCCACGTCATCACTCTATGACATAGTTCCTCATGTTAAGCGACTGTAGCGCCCAACGCAATACCTACCTCACTGGATTCTGTCTGTTCCTCTCCCTGGTTCTCACACGCACATTCTACATCATGCTTGACCTCATCCACACTGAGGAGGAGTACGCCAAGCTCAAGGAAGAGGTATGTTTCTATGCACTTTCACATGCACCCTGACCATGTTCCTTTCATATATCTTACTCATGTCGGTCTCTTCAAAGCTGACTGCACTTAAATCAACCTCAGACGTCCCCAACGAAAAGCAAGAGCCAGCCGTCCGTAGATCCAGCCGCAAAGGACAGGCAGATCGCGGAGTTACAAAACAGGATTAAGGCCCTCGAGGCGACGGAGAGGGACCTCGGTACGTTTATTTTAGGAGATGTAGACCCGTAAAATTTATGCCCCTCTTAGAAACACTCAAGTCTCAGGCCAAGTCTCAAGCAGCTGAATATGATCGACTCGCGGATAGTTACAACGAGGCTACTGGTGTGAAAAGGGGCAATAAGAAAGCTGATTAGGGGACCTATTCGACAAGGACATTTTTTGGTCTACTGCATATCAATGTACATCTTGTGCAAACTAAATCTACTATCTACTATCCTTGCATTTGATTCTCATCTCAGGCAGTCGAGCGCTTATGACGCCAGTGAGATCGAAACAATTTTCCTGATCAGGCTTCCTTCCCGATCGATATTAGGCAGATCCCAAACTTCTTCCAAAACTCCATTATCACCTCTTTCAATCGTTGACCTGAACGCTCATCTCGCCTTTAATTGCACCCAAGAATCTCTAAGAACCTGCGCAGAACAGCACTCATGCCCACATCTCCACCTGAAGATTTCCTGCGCATCGCACTCATCTCACTGAAATCCTCTAACCCATCTCTCGGAATCCCAAAGATTCATGCTCTCCTCCTATCAACCTACCCCGACTGGACAGTGAGCGAAAAACGCATGCGGAAAATCCTCCAAACCGAGGGCCTTGTCATCGCAGCGAAGGACAATGCAAACGGCACTGTTGCAGCAGGCAAGGGGGCACGAAAATACCCCTCCTCCCGCGTCATCCCGAACCTCGACCTCAGCAAGTGGACCCCAAAAGTCGAAGTCAAGTACTTTGACAACAAAAAGGGCAAAGGCCTCGTTGCCTCGCAAGATATTGCGGAAGGCGAGGCCATTTGGAAAGAGGATCCATTCATCATCGCGCCGGAATGGTGCGTCTCCGTCCACTCCCCCTTCAGGATCGTATCCTAAATGCTGTCGATGTGAACTACATCTACTGCATATATCAGGGAAATATATGAACTGCAAGCCACCTCCCTCGCATGCGCCTTCTGCACGACTACCCGCTCTCCGGGTTCATCCTTGACCCTCTCCTGCCCATCCTCACCATGTCAAGCTATATTCTGCTCGCGCCTCTGTCTCTCCAGAGCGGCTGTGACTCATCCTTTGATATGCCCAGGCCAGAATCCAGCTTCTGTTCCGCTCCTGAAGTTCGCGAAGGATAACCAGTGGATGGCGCTGCATGCTCTGGCACATTGTACCAGTCGTGTCTTGCTGTCCTTTCAGAAGGACGCTGACCAGGCCGAGGAGGATTGGGGCGTCGTGAACTCGCTTGCGGTGCTAGGCATGGAGGAGAGGGCGAAATGGAGCTTTGGTGCGAGCTTGTAAGCTCGCTGTCCTCCTCGTATCTTTTTTGTGCTCATATTTCGTCCGTATAGTACAAATTTAGAGCCGGACAGACCGACATGGAAGAAAGCGTTCGATCTATACGTTCAGGCTTTCAAAGAGCCCAATACACCTCTGGAGAAGAAGAAGCTCGCGAAGACCCTGAAAAAGCCTCTCCCGTCTGATGTAGACAAGGCATTGTTCGAGTACGAAGGATTTTTGAAAGGATTAGGCAGGATGAGTCTCAGTCAGTCGAATCCCTTCCTTCCTATCTTTGTCCAGCTGCTTAATGTGTTCCTTTTTCCACCGTTAGACCTCGAAGCTCATGGCGGCCTATACACCCTCCATTCCCACTTGAATCACTCTTGCACGCCCAACGTCTCAGTGCGGCACCTCGATCAGAGCAAGGCCCTTGCACGTATCACCCTCCTCGCAAAACGCGCCATACCCGCTGGTGAGGAGCTGTGCATAACGTACGTGAACCCGGAGAGCGGGGTCAAGTGGCGGCAGGGTGAGCTGGAGGCATGGGGATTTGGGAAATGTACGTGTGAGAGGTGTGTTAAGGAAGGGAAGACGGCAGGAGAAGAAGGAGATGCTGGTGAGGCTGGTAAGGGTGCCGCGAACGAGGATGATGGGGTTGGTGAGTTGGAGAGAGAGCTGAAGGCAGGGCTGGGGGTTCTCTGAGACCCTAACTCAAAATTGTACTAATTCGCGGGGTTCAAGTCAATGGCAAGCGCCGTTGAAGCAGTACCAGAGTGAATTTACTGCGTTGATAAGGGTTCGAACGGATCCTGTCTGTATTGGACGGTCTCAGGATCACTGGGAGAGCCTGAGGGTGTTTGTCGTTCATGCCATTGACCACGCACCAAAATACACTCCGCACGTGAGGTTGGATGGCACGATTCTCGATTCTCTCGCTGTTTCTTCAACTTTCAAACTCGACTTCAACTTGCATCCCCAGTTGAGCCCTTTGCGAACCTACGGGCAGCAGCATAACCAAGCTCGCACACGGAAACCTGACTTCAGCCACTCTTCTATTTGCTAGAAACGCGAACAGAACCCGGCGCTGCTTTCCTCTGGCAGAGTATGGTGACTCCGCACTTGGAGGTGATTTTCTACTCTTTTAGGGTCTGACAAAAACCTTTTCTGACGCTCACCTCGTCCTTGTGGGTAGGCTTTGAAAGCCGCCGCTATGGCGGACTCGATCCCTGCAAATTTGACTGCCATGGAGGAGCTGGCATCGATTGCCGGCCAATTCGATGTTTTTTCTCGTTCGGAAGCGCGACTGCTCTTCATCTCTCCTGTCATTCATCGCCACCTCGATGCATGCAACGTGCCTGCACGTCCAGATACCGGAAACCCTGACGCCCATGTCCAAATGGCAATCTTCTGTCTCGACATTCTACGCTACTCCCACGACGCTCATCGTCGAGGGTCTAGCGATGTACTCATAGGCCTCTGTCAGAAAAAGTCGATCTTGGTCTGGCTGGAATTCTTCTTTGATGGGTGGATAGAGAAAAAGGGTCCTGGCGATGGAGATGCAGAATTTAGTCGGCGAGTGTGGGACACGGTGACACTTTTCCTCTCCGACCTTGCAATCGCTCTCGCCTTTCGTACTACGTTAGATTCAGTCCCCGACTTGACCCCGATGATTGCACGAATGTGGATCAAATCCGCAGAAGTGCATCACCCGATGAAAATACCCAATGAAGCGGTGAACACCATTGTTACTAGCTTCGCCGATGATTGCCCCGATAATTGCCTCCCGAGACGAAAACGGTTTCTTTACATCATCGAAGGCTCACGCCAGAACGCTGCTTCTCATATATTCGACACACTGGAGCGTCTGTCTCAGGAACCTCAGATTCCATACGTTACGCTTTCTGAAACCATGGCTAACACCATCAACCTCATGGCATACTCGAAGGCTTTTTTTCGTTCCTCTTTGGCCGCTGGATCGGTCAAACTGATCGCTTCTATGCTGGCTCGCTTGACATCCCACAAGCAGGAGATACCAGCGGGTCCGAGAAACCTCATCGCAGCGAAGTCATGTTTGATGTGGTGTGCAAAATTCTTGGAAAAATGCTTCGCAGATGGTCCGACTTGGATCGCTGAAGCTCTCAAGAATCGTCTTATCATCTCTATCTTCAAGTCGCACGACTTTCTTTCATCCGAGTTCGTCGAACATCGCTCGCAAGGATTGCCACCCAGATCTGGTCTTCAAAATTCCTATGCCAACCTTCTGGACAGCGTTATCACCCATATTCTCTATCCATCTATCCTGCGCGAAGTACACAGGTCAATCATCACAGCAGAGGCTCGGAGTCTCTCATTTGATCAGGAAACCCAAAGCGAACTATCGGATGCTTGGCACCATCTAAGACAGGATGCAATCCGTCGATGGGACTGGAGGTCGTCAATATACCAGCTCTCCCCCATCAACATCTGTTCAAGCAAAAAGGTGGGTAGAACTGCAGTTTGTCTGGTTAAAAGTTTCAAGTCTGAATTCGTTGTCCATGTGTCAGTGTACAAACCCTGCACAAGTCCCCACTCCAACAGTACGCAAACGTTGCTGCTCAAGATGTCGCGCCGTCCAATATTGTTCTCGCAAGTGTCAAACAGCGGACTGGCGCGCAGGCCATCGCGAGACCTGTGACCTTGTGCTCTCCCGCCGCAGCGGTAAGAGCAATGTTTTCTCTGTCCTGCATGCCTAGTAGTCATTGAGGCGTACTTTTTTATAAACCAGCTGGATACCCAGACAGTCATACTCGCCAGGTTCTCCACTTCATCGAAGCCTCAGTGCGCTTTGACATCGCCAACAACAAAGTACAGCTTGCGACAGCACTTCAAGCTGATTTTAGCTCTGGGCGTTCCATATTTGAGCCAACCGTTGTCCAGTGGGACTATAGACGCATCCCAGTGACACCTGTGTCTGTCCGAGCAAGCGAGCATGTGTTGGCGAAAGGAGAGGATGAATTCGCATGGGTTCGCTTTCTTGAGGACGCGGCACACAAAGGGCACGCATTGGTGTATGCGACGATTCCATCTGGTGAAGCGGGGCCATTGGACGACCCTACGTTACCGGGGCCGCTTACATTCACTATACCGTTCAAGTTTTGATTGCTACCTTTGATTGTTTGCTCACCTTTTCGAATTTTTCTGATGCTACGGTCTCTGCTTGTCATTTGTTCCATTGAAAACTTGCTCGGTCGCGAGATCTGTCGCGAGTTCAAGTTCCTTGTCTCCATGTATCGAGATTTTCGGGCCGGTTGGGTGCCATTTGATTACCGTACTGCTACTTTCGTGAGGATAAGCTCACTATCTCTCACTACGCTGTCGAACTTGTTTCCATGTATGTGGTTGGCACTGGTTGCGACGGGAAGGCCGCTGAGACCCTGAATCCTAGGCCTGATTGGCCTTTTCGGGGTCCCGGGCCGTCAGCGGAGTCAGAATCGGACTGAACAGAAATAATCGTATCCTCCTCTTGCCTACGGAAGGCTATTATGTACACTCGTCCCAACGTTCGACGTTTAACTTCGCCCTACTTATAGTGCCCTATCGAAGTGGTCATCGCCCCACATTTCGCAAAGTTTGGTGCGCAGATCCTCTGAGCCAGTGGCTGTAATTACCTGCCAGCGGGAAATCGATGTGGTCTGGCATCTATGAGGTGAATGATACTTGTACTGTATGTTGAGTATCACATCCTCACACTGCCTTGTCGTTCACTTGCAGGGTTTGTATAGTGCCGCTTTGGCAGGTTCAGCATCTGCTCTGGATGAGTTGTCATTTGTTTCCGATCGACTTTCAGATGCCCAACTGCTCGATCTATTCCCAATCATTCTTCGACACATCAACCGTAAAAACATTCCAAAGGACTCGAATCCCAAGACTCGGAGCCCAGACACCCGTGTTCGCCTTGCCCTTTCCTCCCTCACCATCGTCCGTCGCGCCCAATGGCAAGCAGACGTGACCCTTGGTTTTCGCGATGTGGTTGTGCGTTTTTGTCGGGAGAACTGGTTGACGCTATGGGCATGGGTGGAATTATTTGGAGGCTGGGTGGACAAAGACTATGTTGGCACTCGAGAAGGCGGGCTTGATGAGTACCGGCAGGAAGTTTACGATATGGTGCTCTTCTTTTTCGCCGATGTCGCCCCTGCCACGGAGTATGAGTCTCTTCTAGATTCAGTACCATTTTTGGTACCTATGATGGCACGGATTTGGCTCCTCGAGGCGGCCAGTCCTGTTTATCATCGGCGGATGAACTTCATCATAGATGCGTTGCGCAAACTTCTCAGCAAAGACTCCAGGCCGCCAAAGCCCACGATGATGCAGCGATTCATACGTTACATGGAGGCGTCAAACTATGAGGCCGTTACTGTCCTTTTGGACGGTATAACACGACTATCAAAACAGGCTCACACACCTTACTTCCATTTGGGTCTCAAAGCTGCACTCCATATTGTTGTAATATGCTCACAGGATTCCGATCGCTTCTTTCGCTCCTTACTGGCCCGGAGGTCGACACCGATATTCGCCTCGGTAATGGCCGACTTAACATCTCATAGGCGGCAGACCATGATCTATACTGAAGACGAGATGTCGGAAATGGAGCTATCTTTGGAGGTGTGCACTGGTTACTTTTTGAAGTGTTGCGATAGTGGTCCAACTTGGGTCGCCGAAGCCATCGAAGGTCGGCTCATCATATCTATCTTCAAGTCGCGTCGATTCCTGTCACCCAAACCCCAGATACTCTCTGAGAAAGGGCGCCTTGAATCTCGGCTTCAAGTCCTCTTCGTCGCACTTTTAAACAGCATCAGGGCACATCTACTCTATCCTTTCATCTTGCAAGGAGCTATCAGGTCAATCAAGACCGTGGAGAGTCGGGGTCTTGAGCTTGACTCAGAGAAGAACAAAGACTTATGGGAGTCGTGGACAATGCTCAAAGATGAGGCACTCCGGCGGAGAAGATGGAAGTCGGACGTATACATACCCGCCCGCTATAATTTGTGTTCGAATAAGAAGGTCAAGAGTATTCTTACCAATCGTTGATGCGCCTTGAAGCTGATCTTGTGTCATATCAGTGTCCACATCCTTTGGAGCCCAAGAAGTCCGAACCTGATCTTCGCAAAATGTGGTGTTCAAGATGCCACACCGTTATCTACTGTTCCCGCAAATGTCAGAAAGACGATTGGAAGGACGGTCATCGACTGGCGTGTGACCTCGTCCGTGCTCGTCGACGTGGTGAGGACACTTCTTACAGCCCTCAAACATTTGATATTGACACTTCATTATTCGATAGCAGGGTTCCCGGATAATCATACCCATCAGGTCCTCCACTTCCTCGAAACAACAGTCCACTTCGATATCCTCGAAGCGCGGGAGGACATCAAAGCCCTTCTATTGAAACATGAAGCTGGACGGCATCCCTCGGATGTGGAGTCGGTCCTAGTCAAAATCAACTATGGCAAGGGCACTGATACCCCATTCCGCCTCTCGATCTCTCCGGAAAGCGATCATGAGGCCCCAGAGGGAGCCGAATCGACTGCCTGGGCTCGCTTGATGAGGGATACCAAGATCACTGGGCATACAGTGGTATATGTGACGATTCCAGCGGGCAAAGCAGCGCCCTTCAACAACCCTACAATGAAGTCGCCGCTCACATTCATTCTACCATTCAAGTTTGGCGTCTACTAGTTTGCTGTAACTTGTGTTCATCAGTTTCGATGCACGCACAGGCATGCGAAGTTGAATGAACGAAGTTATGGAGACGAGGTGAAAATTCGAACCAGTGATTAAAAATAAGGGCCGGTTCGAGGTCGACGAAGCTTCAGAAGCCTCTGCATCAGACTGAGACTCAAAATTTGAACTTCGTACATACTATCGCAAACTACAAGTACTTCCTTCCTCTACAGCTTCTAGTACGTACCACAATGGCTCTGGGCAGTGATTTGGCCCAAGAACATAGACCTAGTCATCTCTTACTTTCCAGAGCTCAAGTCACTGAAGGCTTGCGCTTTGGTTTGCAAATCCTTGACCAATATCTCAGATACGATGCGTGAGTCTGTCTCAACTTTCCCGGAGTGTTGGCAGTGCCTGGCA
>CEMG01178612.1:0-12053 GCA_001179705.1 Baeospora myosura
CTTCAGCCATAGCATACAGTATGTCCTTGTCAACGGACTCGTCAACAAGGGAGCGCAGCTTCCCCTGTTTCTTTTTTAGAAGCACTGCCGGGCTGTCGAATTCAACCTGATGTACATTTATCAGTTTCACTCAGAATAATTCAGAGATGGTGATTGGACTCACGATTCTTCCTGCCTCGAGAACCATCTGGAGAAAGAAGAAGATGGTCAGTAACGGATATTTATATGAAATGATGGCATAAGCCGTACGATTTTATCGGCGTCCATGATTGTCTGAAGCCTATGTGCTACGGTGATGACTGTCACATCACTGCCCAGCGAGTGGCGGAGAGAGTCTTGGATGACTGTATCAGTCTTGTAATCTGCGGGAAGTTAGTAATATGTGCAACGGCGGATAAAATCTGTACTGGCCTATGGCAGATGTAGCTGAAGATATATGAAGAACGGTTATCAGATTTAAGAAGTGTATGGATAGCTTCGAGGCGGACCTTCATCGAGGATGAGCAGTTTGCTTCCTCGTACGATTGCTCTGGCCAGCGCAAGTATCTGACGCTGGCCTACCGACAAATTTCCGCCTCCGCCGGCGATGGCACTGTCGAGAGTGATCCTTCCTTCGTCCATGTCATCTTGCAATGAATAGAGACCGGCGGCTCGCAGCGCATCGTTGAGAGTAGCATCGTCATATTGGTCGAATGGGTCTAGATTCTGTCTCAACGAGCCACTCAAGAGCTCAGGCTACATTTACGAGTTGAGCTGAAGAGGCAGCGATGAAGATGTCGAGAGAAGACTCGCCATTTGTGGTATGATGGTGATTTTTGAGCGCAAGGCCTCCAAGTTTAGAGAAGCAGTCGGGATTCCATCATAATACACTGCGCCGTCGGTATAGATGCATCGCAACAGTGACAAGGTCAGTGAGCTCTGCGAGGCGACAAGGGTCAACGACATGATCAAACTAGGATGCAACGGGAAACATTACTTTGCCAGAACCGGTACGACCAACTTTTGAGATATGTTTAAGTCACTTTTTTGATGACGCTGTAGATATAGCCCAACTTACCGACACCGACACGCTCTCCGGCCTTGACTGAAAACGAGATATCATGCAAAACCTTGGGTCCCTCTGGGGAATACCTCGCAGAGAGTTTTTCGACAGTCAGAGCACCCGAAGCTGGCCAATATGCTGGAGGTTCGCCTTCGAGAGTCGATTTCGGTTCTTGTTCGATTTCGACGTAACCCTGGATGCGCTCAAGACTATATAGAATCTTGAGATCACGAGATATTTCTATGGGAACTCAGCACTTGCCTGTTTCCTATAAGGGCAGAGTGATTAGGAGGTGAAATCACAAAATTTGTACTACATACCTTGAACTTCGAACTCATTCACAACCCGGACCCAATACAAAATCATGCTGCTAAATCCAACTGCAAGGAGTGAGGATATATTGGCCGTCAGGACAGTGGATCAACATACCTGCCATATTCAAGGCAAAACCGGTCGTGGCAGCGATGTTATCTTGAAAGTATATGAGGTAGAAGGCCAGACTGGCTGAGAATAATCCTCCCATCGCGTCAACACGAACACAAATCCAACGGTTCAGATTATAGAAAGTCCGTGCAGCCCTGGTGTAACGATTGATGCGTTCCAGTGAACCACTAAGGAAGGACTGCTGAACACCATAGGCACGAATGGAGGCTAGTTATCTGTCAGCCTATGAGGATCCAGGAAGACAACGCTACATACTTAGTCCAGCGATAGCTGCACCAAAGCTAGAGCTGAGGTTAGCACATTGTTAGAAAGTGAGAGCGGATGTTTCGTACTGTCCCAGAACCGGTGACTTAGCATTTGACATTTCTCGTTTCACCGACAACTGCGCTTTCATGTAGATTTGGCCAACCCAAGCTCCCGTTACGAATACTAAAATTCCTGGGCCGATAAAGACAGGTGTGATCACGAGCACTGCTGAGAGCTGTACCATCATCGTTATGGAAATCTCGATAACGGCATGGAACCACATAGAGATTGGACCATCGACTGCAGAGACGTTGGTAAATAAACTCGGGAACGACGTGAAAGATACGTACCTGCCCGTATATCTTGCGTGCATCTTGCGATGACGCGCGACGTCGGGGTAGTGTCGAGCCACCTAGATGATGAAAAATGAGCTCAAGAACAGATGTCGAGATAAGAGGATAGGTACCTCAAGGTTGTTCCCAGCACCGACTCAATCAATTGCTGATGAATAGACCTCGACGCTCTCACGTTTCCGTAAACAAATACAGCAAACGCCACAGCGTAAAGAACGACACCAAAGAGCAAGAGAGATCCTGGGGAGCGGAGACTCCATTAGCCAGTGCCAGAGTATCCGAAATGTTGACTTCGACTTACCATAGACACCGAGGTAGCTTTGAACAGTCGTCAGTTTATCAGAGGTACAATTCGTCGGAGTATACTGATGACCTACTAGAAAACTCGAACGTCTTCTGCTGGATAGAGGTCATACTGCGACGCCCAGTAGCCAAGATACCAGGTCTGCAAGACGCTGGCCATCTGGACCAAAAGCATGCCACCAAGGTACGCCAAGAAGAACAGGTATGTATGGCTCCCTCCCAAACCATCGAGATACATTTTCACTGCGAAGGAAATCAGCGGGGATCAGATCAGGCAATTGCAAATGGCATACAAGCTGGCCAACGAATGTGACCCAACGCAATCTCTTCAGCGACGATCAGTTTTCCGTCAGACTTCGGCTCGTCTAGAGGCAGTTGGGCTTCAATTTCTTCATCGGCTTTCTCGAGACTTTCCTCCTCTTTCTCGACTTCAATAACCAGAGAGTGATCCTTGGCCATGACTTGGGAAACGGAGCCCTTGCTGAATACTCGTCCATGTTTCATGGAGACAACAAATTCAGCGATTGGCCGAGCCAATGCTACATTGTGGGTCTGAAGTTTCATGAGAGTCGGCATAAATACGGTTCAACGAAATTGAACAGTGACATACCACCAGAACGACTGTTCGGCCTTTGATAAGATCACCTTTGAAGCAGTTCTCGATGATATACTTAGAAGTATGGACACTGGAGGAAACACAGAGTTAGTTCCGAATCTCGACAAGGTGACCCATACTGACTCAAGCGCAGCTAAGACGTCGTCGAGGAGAATGGTCTCTGCCTGAGAATACACCGCCCGAGCTAAGGTAATTCGGGCTTTCTGACCACCACTCAGAGTGAGCCCCTTTTCACCGACTTCTGTCTTGTCTCCAGCTTCAAAGAGCGATATGTCGCGTTCCAGACCGCATTGCTTTATGACCTTGTTATATCGTTCCTCGTCGAAGGTTGATCCAAATATGATGTTATCCTGATCGTCATTCAAGTGCGACCCATATCGTCAGAATCGACTACGGATGCAAAGAGAAAGTGCACACCCTTATGGTCTCATTCTGCACCCATGATTCTTGAGCGGCGTATGCGACTCCGCCTCCTCGAGGAAGATTATACCATGAATCGGGACTATTGGCAATAAAGTGCATCTCCCCTTCAAACAAAACAGACGTCACTCTTCCATCTACAAGAATGGCTCGAAGACACTTACCGAGTAAAGCCATCAATAACGAGGTCTTTCCGGAACCCGTTGGACCGATAACGAGATTGATACCTCCGCGTTTGAATTTGAGTTCATCATCTATCTTCAGAAGGAAACTCCGCTTTGAAGGTGTCACTGAACCATCAGAATCGTTCGACCATGCAAAGGTAGCACGATTGAATCCAATATCTTCCGAAAGATGATGAGGTTGGATATCCAACGCATAATCTTCTTTCTTTTCTGAAAAGGCATCTAAGAGCTCTGTCTGCAATAAAATCATTAGGTTCGCTGAATAGCATGATTGACACGACTTGCCTTTCGTAAAAATTCGGTCACCCGATCTAGGGAGACCTTTCCGGTCATGGACATTGTGATGGAATAAGAAACCATGTGAAGTTGTTCACGGAGCATATTGAAAACGGACATAGCGCTGAACACTTTAGAGGCATTCAGTTCACCCTTCATTATCGTGGTCTGTTGGAAGTAGTCAGAATGAATAAG
The DNA here is from genome assembly GCA_001179705.1 of Baeospora myosura. Lineage (NCBI taxonomy): Eukaryota > Fungi > Basidiomycota > Agaricomycetes > Agaricales > Baeospora > Baeospora myosura. Next base: position 4,081 of record CEMG01178612.1, read on the forward strand.
ATCCTCCTGACTGCATTTTAACACTGACGCTACGACAATCGATTAGTTTGTTGCTCTGGAGCTGGTACGTAACATAAGACGTACTATGTGGCAAATGTCGCTATCATGGTGATGACTGGGATAATAAAGCTGTTCGCATCCGTCAGTGGTTATTCTCTTAAAGCAAAGCGCGGAACGCACTTGAGTGAACCCATGAGAAGCTCCAACAACTGCTTCTTTTTGATCCAGACAAGTTCCTCCTCTCGTTTGTCGGCAATTCTGGCGTTTAATTTCTTCTCCCAGCCAAAGAGCTTGACCATCCGCAAAACATTCATAGCTACAATGGTGAAGTCAATACTGATCCTAGACAAATGAGGCCAGAAGGACGTACTTTCTGTGACTGTCTGCACTCTCCCATCCGTTCTCTTCAATCGGGACTGTTGCACATTTTGTACAATCTTTGCCACATAACCAGGGATCGGAAACAGAATGAGAAGGACAGCAAGTCCGACGAATGCACTAAGCGACAGATTAGTATATGAGCGTAATTGAAATGCTGGCGCAATTGATAAATACTCACCTCCATCCCAGGATCGCGTAGAGGAAGGATATACAGAGACCGACTTGCAGAGGCATTTGGATGAGGATAAACAAGAAGTCCCTGGCATCAATGATATTCCCGAGATCAGTGGTGACTAGATTGTTGATCTTGCCAACGAGGTTGCTTCCGTCGGCCTCAGAAGGCTTTGCAGCTGCCTCAGTCTTTACGTCCTTGGGGGCCACAGCCTTTTGTTTAGCCGCACTCGAGCCTGAGCTTGTACTGGCTGAACTATCGAGAAGGATTGCATCTCTAGAGCCATCGACCATGGTCGTCTCGTCACCGGCGCTACTGCCAGAGGCCTCGTCGGTAGTATGATCCTCCGTCATGGACTCGCTATCCGGGGTCAGAGGGATCGCCGACAGGCTCTCAACTGGACTGGAGCCGCTGTGTGTTGTCTCGGCTTTCATACGGATACGTAGTGAGTGTTCGAAAACAAGTTGGACGATGATGGCCTCCGCGCGCACTAAACAACCAGTCTGGCGATGTACATGAGCGACAGGTATGGGCAGGAGACTCGGGCTTGCTTACCGCGTTATATATGTACCACTGGAAAGCCACAGATGCAACCATGGGTCCGAAGAATAGCCATAATATCCAGACCCAAGGTTTGATATTGGTATCCTTACCTCCGGTCTCCAAAAACCTTAAGAATGCGATAGTGATCAGAAATGGCGATCCAAAGAGCCATACTTTGCTCACCGGAGAAGGTTGTAGATACCAACTGGGGCCCCGAAGCCCGCGAGAACGCCTGTAGCTAACATGAGAGCCATGATTGCATATTCGTACGCGAATACCCGGATTAAACCGAAGAAGAGGTGACGGTCTGTTGCCCCAGAGAAGACATCCAAGTACTGAGACGCGCGCGTGAGCAAAGATCCCACGGAGTCAAGATATAAAAACGAACAGGAAAACTTTTTGCCCGGAGATATTTGGCAGCGTCCCAATCAGCCAATGGTGGTAACTGGTCCAATGTCAGGTGAGTGACACGATTCGCAAGGAAGATGACGGGGTCCAAAAAGCTGAATACGACAAGCGAAATTATAGGCGCAGTCTGGTCTGGGCTCGGCAACGGGGATGGGTTCTGTATAAAATAATACGTTTAGATGTATGTATGGGTTTCAAAAGTACACACAGCACCTTCGGGTCAACAGGACTGTATTGCCGAGGGATCGTGAGAGGTACGATGACACCGAGCAGTGTAAGAACTAAAACTTTCGCCCATAGTATCCGGCCTTCCTCAAGGTCTTGCGGGGCATCCATGTAAGTCATCAGAGGATAGACGTCCCGATACGCATAAACGCCGAAAGTAGCAAACGCTACGATATTGAGGTGTCTAGTGACGACCTTGCTCCACCTGCTTCTCGCGATCACTGATATCACAGCCAGAAGAGAGGTGTAAAACTGACAAGACATTAATAAGGAACAGGAGGAATTTTGGATGGCTCACAAAGGTTATACACATCGCGACGTCTAACCATTCCGCGACAGAGAAAGCTGGAGAACTAGGGTTCTTGCTCCTGTGTTTCTTCCCCCATTTCCCCAAAGGACTGACATCGCCACTTTGAATCTCACTGGTCTCAGCGATCACCAGGGAGGCGATGGAAAGACCCAGAAGAGCTAAACATGCGAGGAGCCGGACAATCACGTATGCAAATATCGTCCCCCCTCCGAGGCTTGCGATGCGCCGTCTGATTTCAGCCCCGAGACTGTTATCCGTTTGGGCATGAGGTGCATCTGACTCCGAGAGGTTGTCGATGGTTGAACCGCGTATCCGCGAAATGAGCTTCTGAGCGGGTCTCGACGCCAGGATGATGTGCAAAAAGAGTGTTATGCTAGAGGCGAGCACGACATACAGAGGAATGACTCTGGAATCGGAAAAGAAGCTGATGGTTGCAGGTTTAGATGGCTCGGAGGATAAACGATATAGCAGAACGCACAGATCTTTGCCCTTCTTCACCATAGCAAATGACAGGAAACCTGGTTGGTTCATGGCAATTTGTGAGCTATCCAATGCGAAATCCATGGAAGACGCGGGTGGTATCGACGCGACTGTCGCACCGAGATGCATCTCGAAAGGAGTTCTTTGCGAGCACGAACGTCAAACGCTGAAGTTGGACGTCGGGAACAAGTTTGTAGGAACAAGTGTGATCGGGTTATGTACTTTCTCCGCTTAAGCATCTCACCAAGGCGCAGCAAGGCGCTTAACAATGTAGCGCCGACCGAGTCACCGACTGTCACCATCAGGGACCGATAAGAGAAGTGTTCATGTGGTCCCGCTGGAGTTCAGATTTTAACAGACATTGCCCCAAATGGATTGATTCCTTCTAAATCGGGAGCCGTAAGCGCCCAAAGTCCGTTATGTACAAACCCCTCTATGCAACGCCCAGGTGCCCCTAAGCGCCCGCTATCATTTTCCGTTTGATGAAATTCCCGTACTAGTTGAAAAATCTTTTTGGCAAATGGTTTCCGCCTCGTTTCCCGCGGGGATTTTTGTGGGTATTCACTACAGATGCGCAGGCTGTTAGATAGATAGATAGATACACGACGCGGTTATGTTGCGTACTGTCACCCATGCATATGTGGACCATGATTTGCATACAGGAAGGAATGCCGTCGCCGGCGTACACTGCAAGTCGAAGTGCGCGCCTATGCCTGACTGTAATAAGCCTGTAGCAGCCCGGACCGTAGTGATGCTGCCAAACGGAATGGCCACTGCAAAATGAGCCGAGAGGTCGTCAAGTAAGCCTGTGTGTGTTGCCAGTCCCAGGTCCACCGGACAATCTGAATGACCTTGGGTCTTGCTGAGCTTGAGGTGCAGGTTGCGGACTCCAAATGCTACTCATGATCATGTCAACATGGCGAGCGATTACCAGTCATACCTTCAAGTAGATTTCACCATAAGATGCATGAGGATGCATGCCTAAAAGAAAACAATCCGTGGTCGCGGACTCGCGGTCGATTCGATGCGGGTTACTACTAACTAACGCAAGTACGTAAACACCAAAACGGCAGAACATCTTATAAATGTGTATAAGTGACATGAGGTGAAAGGGAGGATTGAACAACAGATAGAGATATAGTATAAAGCAAACAACAACATAACATCCATGATCCGGTGCTGTGCAACGAACGTTTACAACAAAAGAAGGGCGCGGTGAGTGCACAAGCGTGGCAACACACCAGGGGCGCGTTGAAAAGGAACCCAATAAATATTTCCGGCAAGAGCTCGAGGGAGTTCGTTAGCGTCCCTTAGCATTCCCCGGCGAAACTGTTCCTCGGGATGGTTTGATTGTAGTCGTCGACCCATGTGGTGAGGTTGGGATTGGTATATGCCTCAATGTACCTGAGATACAGATGGATGTGAGACAGGTTAACACCACTATGTATCATTAGACGTACTGCTCAATGTATGCCGCTGTAGGGAAGTCCGAGGGATCACATCCAATGTTGATGGCATTCTTGGGCTGATACACTCGGATCCAGTCAACGAGCATAGAAGACGGGAACGTCAAATGCTCGACATCGACAAATCCGAAGTTGCTAGACATTCCCAGATTGGCGATGATGTACTGAAGACAAGGTAAGTGCATGGTCTTGGGGAGATATCGAAAGCAATGAGATATACCATAGGCTCCTGCGGGATAGGCCGGGCTGAGATTTCGACCCGAGTATCGGCAGCCATACCAGCCGAGTCCAGCGTCCAGGCTTTTTTACCATTCGCTATCCAGGTGATGTACGCATTGTCATAGCCTGAAGAAGCTCATATTGAGAAACCATGAAACCTCAGCAAAACGGCTACAAGACACACCTGGTTTGTATTCGAATCCGTAAGTCGAGAAACATCCTGTCTCCAACGTATAACAATTCTGGTCTGTTGAGGGAAAATCAGTGAGACAGCTTTATCAAACTATCTTTGAGGGCTGACTTGTCAACGTCACGACAGATGTCGCCTGCTGGAAAGCACCACCTAGGTACGAGTTCAGTTCACTTGTATCAGGATCGTCGATCGAGTAGTTGTCTGTAGTGTTGAACCACTCATATCCAGCATTGAAGGGCTGATATCTACGATAAGTGATCACAATTTGCAAGTCAATGGACTCAACACTCACAGCCCACTGGCAAGATTGAGAAACTCCTCCACCAAGCTTCTTGTCGACCTATGAATTTGGAGATGTGAGAAGGTGATCTACCCAAGTTCACGACGGAGAACATACCTGAGCCTCAAAGATATCGATTTCAGGTGCAGAACGCCCAACATATGTTCCATCAGCATGAACAGGGCCGGGGTGGGATTCCCCAGGACATGTACATCTGGACAGACGTTGTCCGGGGAGGTAGGATAGCTCATCGTCGGCCGAAGGGTCACCGTTGATGGTGGCAGCCAACGGGAGACCGTTAAGCGTCTGATTCTTGAGGGTACCGACGTCACAAGCATCATAACTGTATGGCCACTATACAATTCGATAAGAATTGATAGACCACATTCAATATTGTTTTCCTTTCACTCACTTGTCCATCCAGACTCGCACCATATCCGGCACGACCTGGGTGTAAATGTCAGATATATGTGTCATTCTGATTGAGGGTTTGTATCAGACATACCTAGGTTTCCCATGGTCCAAATAGCTGGCCACAAACCAAGAACGTTGTTTGCTCCAGGAAGAACGACAGACGTCTGAATGAGGCCTCCAGTGAAACAGAACTTGTTCCACGTAGACATCATTCCACCTTGATAATGCAATCCATGGGTTTCCTTCTTCGATAATGTGATCTGAAGATTTCCGTTCTTTGTAGTGATCGCCGCCGGATCGTACCACTCCATGTTGTTGGTCTGCCAGTAGTGTAAATCCACGGCTTCCCAGTAGGGGTCATCGCCAGGATAGAATGTGCGCCCGTCCGTGTTAAATTCGTCGCTGAAGACTAGCTGCAGCTCAGAACTCGAGTCTTGGTAGGAAGTCATTGTGTAGGCAGATTCAGGTGTCTCCAGATCAATCATGCCCCAATTGCCTGACATACTTGGAACCTTGAGAGAATATGTTGATGTCCAGAATCAACGAAGTCTAATAACGAGCTTACCTGTCCAGAAGCATTAGTCCCACCAAGATTGAAGCCACCCATAGTAGAGATGGGATGTTTCATGAAATATGTTATCAAAGGGTATCCAGCGCTGACATCGTAGAAGTTAGTCACCCCACACAGACGCGAAAGAAGGGGAATGAACGCACAAAAGAGCGACGAGACCAACACCAAGAACTAGTATACACCCCAGATTTGTGATCCCCCTGACTGTGAGGATACTACCACCAGCGTCGTTCTTTCTGTCCCGCCGGGGGTCAGGGTTATGAAGGAAATCATCAGGTTCAGGATGATTGGGTGAAAGATTTGAGCCCCAGGACTCGGGGTCAGCTGACAGAGAGAACTAACTGAATAGTCAGACAAGTGCTTGCGGCAAAAGGGAGGCACTTGCCTTGTCGGAAATGGAGGGTATAGACGACGGGACATGACGGCTGCCGACGTTGTAGGGTGTTGATTCGTTCTATGGGTCCATGAGCTCAGACTACCTTGCCCCCATATCTATCAGTAATACTTACTATTGAACGAATGCTGTTGGAACTCTTCAACGACTGGGGCCCCCGGGCAAAGTTCGCATGGATGGCACTGGGGGTGGTGTGACCGCTAGCACTTGATGTAAGACTTGATCCTGAATTTCTTTGAGCTGAAGGGGGGATTAGGTTGGTCGTCGAGGTTGAATTAGTCTGTTGGGGGTAGTAACGACGCTGAGCGTTTGCACTGAGGGACGCCATAGAGAGGGTGGAGTGGAGAGAGAACAAGAAGATGATAATTACAGGCACCGAACAATTGGTCACGTATCCATCACTGGCAATGTTCACGGTCCATACGAATGAAAAATCGCCGCTGTCGCCAGACCTTGCGGTACACGTCGTATCGCTTTTGAATAATGATTGAATTCATTGAAGTTCCTCCGCAGGGGCGGCAGTATTCCTACATGATACAAGCGCACTTTATAACCCTTCCAAGGCGCTTCCAAGGGCATGAGCCTTCCGCCGAGGAGACGGGGGACAGCCGACATGATGGCCACATAGGGCCACATCCGGCCGTGCATCGGCCTGTCCGACTGACAACTGTCGTGAAGAGACCTAAAATAGAGGCCCCAGGCAGTAATTGCATTGTCTACGTATACACATCATCATCGATATCATTGGCGCCGTCGCCCAGCTCCCTCTAACAGTCCCAAAAGCCCCGCTGGCTGTCCAGATGGATCGTTCATTTCCTGCACGGCACGTTCGACTCGTTGTAGACCCAGCCCATTCCCAATCGCAGCGATATGAGGGTCCCTGTCCTTCAGTTCTTTGAGTCGCGCCAGTAGGTCGTGATTGGCCTGCACAATCGCAGCCCGACCATCCGACCCAGGAGTATCAATCGTGTTTAGCATATGAATCTTGTGGCTTTGGTACTGGTATAACGTCGACTTTGGCGGGTTCATCAGCAATTGATGTGTCGGGGGTATACCCGCGCTGCTGCTCCCGGTTGCGTTCTCCGGTGGATACGACGTTTTCTGAAGCCAACGATCCAAACTGTCAACCGCCGCCTTTGCTTTTCTCGCCTTGTCGTGTTTGGACGGTCTCCCTTTCTTCTTTGGCGCATTCGGATCCATTATCATGGTATTGTCGTCCAGGAACGTCTCTCGAGGTAGATTCCGCGGGCTGCTCGCCCCCAGTTCGCTGCTCGGGAGAATGTAGAACACTTTGGCCTGCTGCAGGCTTTCAAGTACATGTGATGCTGCTGCTTGGAGTGGTTGTAGGTACGCAGCTGTTACAGTGCTTGGAAGTGATATGAGTGCCGTGTACTGGTCTACAGTAAAGATGTCAGAACGAAGAAGAAATCAAACAGGTAGCCACCCACCTATAGGAATAGGGATGTTCGAGATAGAATACAAGGGCGGAGCTGATCCCGATGGCTGGGTATTGAAGAACGTATACAATCCGAACAAGGCGACGACTCTAGAAAATGGTGGTTCCGTTTTCACCATACGCTCTGCGACACTGTCAGTAGTACTCTAGTTAAGGCTGTCAAAACTCACCAAGAAAGAGCCGCATAGTCACATTCAAAAAGGTTTCGCGGCTCCTATGATCAAGGACCTTAAACTGCATCCAATTCCATCCCTTCTCCTCCCAAATCCTCTTGAATAGCGCAAATGGCTTAGTCACCGGCTGCGATTTGTGATACAGGTCGTGATACGCATGGATGAGATCCATAATATCATTTCGAAGAGGATTAACGTAGACAGATGATGTGAAGTAGGCTGGTTGTAGCACGACTTCCCCTCGACTTGCAGATGGGGATGGTGCAACAAGCATCGTGAAGTCAAGAC
>CEMG01178613.1:0-12555 GCA_001179705.1 Baeospora myosura
CGTCGTTGATGTACATCGCGACTACATCCAAAGTGCGTGTGGCAACGCGCCCTTTGATAATCTTCCTTTATCTTAAAAACAGGTAGACAACGCTGTCCGGCTCTACTCCACGACATCCGGTCGACAGACCCAGCTCATTCCCCATCCGCGGCCGGTAGTCAACTTTGCATGGCGTTACACTCAAGCCTCCAGTCGCGATGATCTTATGCTTTACACGGTCACGTCGGACTCCACCCTTCGAATCTTCCTCCCCGTCTTGGACTCGCCCCAGCACCTTCAGCTCCACGCATCCCTGGACCTGTTCTCTGCCTTGCCTTCCTCAATCGCCTCCGAAGCCTCACAATTACAATCGAGCGTATTCTGGCTCGATAGAGAGGTCGTCGGTGCCTCGCTGGATAATCATCTGAAAGGGAGTCAAGAAGAAGGCGACGTCCGGATCAGAAGGCTCAAAGAGATAAAGGACGAAGGATGGGATCTGTTCCTTCGCGTGTTCTGGGATGGCTCTGTCGTAGTGTCTGCCGTAGCAGTAGGTCTTCCTAAGCCTCGGAACGTTATCTCTCTCTGATTGACTTCGTGCAGAACATCGATCGGAGACCTCCGACACTCCTCAAGCAATTCACGCTCCTGCAGTCCAATCCGAACACGCTACCACACCCGCCGAAACAGCTATATGCCCTGCCTACGCCTGACCGGTCGTCTATAACCCTGATAACCTCGCCGCCCTTGACATCCTATGAGCTTGACCCACCGACTTTCTTCGATGCCCACGCAGATGGCCTGCGCCTCGTTACGCGGGGCTTTGACAAGCATCCGCAGGAAGAATTGGAGATACTCAAGTTTGTGAGAACACCAGAAGGACGAGGTGTTGGCGTCATCCGGCCGAACGGAGTAGGGGAAGCTTGGAAGATCGAGGACAGTGGACAGAGTCTGGTGCGGTGCGGCTCGTGGGATTCCGCTGATCATGTTGTCATTCTGGACGGCGGTAAGTGGGCTGTATATGTCTGACATATTTATCTCAATCTTTATGGATCTTCGGCAGGCAACAATTTTGCGACATATACTACGTCTACCTCCACGCTCACTCTGTGGACAACACCTCCCACTTCCATCGTGCTGCCCACTATCAACTCCCTCTTCACTCTGCCATCAGAGTTAGGTCAAGAATCCATCATCGGCATAACAGACAAACTCTCCGTCGTGCATGTCCAAATGGTGCCATCCTCATCCACCTCACCGCACTCGCCTCCGGTTGCACTCAATCTGCATTCCCATAGCACACTTCCCCTGCCGACGCCGCCCAAGATGATCCTTCCGGTGGACCCTATGGCCTGGGGACAGAATCACGACTGGATAGATCATGATGTACTGCTGAGCGTCTCCGACTCCGGTGAGCTCGCATTCTGGGTTCCGGAAGAGAGGAAGCACGCCGCTATGAACGGGGTGGTGGGGACTAGTACATCAGGTACATCAGACCATACAGGAGCGGCAGGGCCGTGGGGCTGGCGGTGTACAGGACGAGTACGCACGGAAAGGAAGGGCATCACGAGGGCGAGGTGCAGTTCGACAAAGAAGTCGGCCTTGAGTATGTCTCCTTCTTCTACTCTTGTGTCTGTCACGTCTAAGTTCGTTGGCGTCTAAGGCATACCGGATCCTCAAGGGGAAGAACTGACCATTTGGGATTCCAAGGAATCTGAGTTTGCTTCTGGATTAGAATATCGTGGGGTCTTTAGGTATGCCCGATATATTTGATATGCGTTCAAGTGCACTAAAACATGTCACTAGCGATCCCATCAGCGACCTTGACTGGACGTGTACGCCAGATATGCAGTCAATCCTTGCAGTTGGCTTTCACCACCACGTGGAACTGCTCTGCCAACAACGAATGACGTACTTCGACGAGGGTCCCGGATGGGCTATCTGCTGGAAAGTGGACATCTCCAGGTACGCGAGTCTGAATATGCGGGTTTCTAAACCTCACGCCCCGGCTTGTACCTCGTTAGCTTCATTCCTTACTCGATAAGCGACTCTATATGGCTGGCCAACGGGTCCCTTCTTGTCGGGGCAGGTCATCAAATGTGTCTGTACGGCCAAACAGCTCCTCAGCTCCCGACTCAAGATCAGCAAGTTCCCGATGAAAGCCTCTTCGAGTATGTTACCAGACAGAACGGACAGTTGGAAGACTACCACCCACAGATGCTCCTGCAGTGTCTTTTGTGGGGTGAGTACACTGATCATCTTACAGGATCGTATTGATATCGTTATATACAGAAAAGACCGAATTGGTCAAGGACATCATTGTCAACCTTGCCAAAGATATTGACAATCGGATGGAGAAAGGGTTCCGAGCGGAGTGGACTTCGGTTCCTGTGGAACGTTTCATGACGAAGGATACAGGAGGCTCATCGGTATGTGTGGTCTGTCTCGGCGTCGAGAGTCCTTCAACTGAACTGTTATAGACGTCTTCGCATAAGAAGAGGTACACGATGCTATTCAATGGCCCCGATGTACAAGAAGAGTGAGCCTGCTTCCTAGTCCACGAGCAAAAACTGACCATCACCCCGAAGCGTGGATGAAGAAGAGTTCTCTCGCCCTTTAGTGCAACGATTAATCGAGAATCTCGAAGCTGAACCTCTTCCTCATCTGACACCGAACGAACAGGCGCATCTGTTAGTACTCATACAGACTACCTTGGAGGTCGGCATTTCAGTCTCAACACCTCCCCCGCCCTGATATTGACATTATCCTGGTTTCATAGATTGACGAGCAACAACGTTCACTTGACTCCAACGGGCTCCGCTATCTGATCTCCATGCGATCATTCTACATCTTGAACCATCGAGCTTCCGCTCCCGGTACTCCTGCGAGCAACGGCGTGGTAGCGAGAGCCACAGGTCGGAGAGAACGACTCCGCTACCGCGACATCGTCTGGGCATTTCACAGCGAGAGTCAAGAGCTGTTACTCGGTGCATGTACTTCTGCATGTAACGGAAAGATGTGTTGGTCGGATGCTAGAGCTTTGGGTGTCTCTATCTGGCTGAATTCGGGGGAGTCAATGGTTAGTCTCGCGTTCTACTGGATGTCCCAGACTGTTCTGTTTACACGACTGGCAGAAATCTCACATGGAAGTTATAGCTCGGAACGAGTACATGGCAGGGGAAGCCCGAGATCCCACAGCATGTTCTCTGTTCTACTTTGCGCTCGGAAAGGTCAAGCTAGTACATGGCCTGTGGAGGCAAGCAGCTTGGCACAAGGAGCAAGGACTTATGCTCAAGTTCCTATCCAACGATTTCACCGAACCTCGATGGCGAACGGCGGCTCTGAAGAATGCCTACGCACTTCTCAGCAAACGTCGGTTTGGTGAGCATTGTCTGCGCCCGTTTGCATGCTGTTGCTAACACGCAGTCAAGAGTACGCCGCGGCCTTCTTCCTGCTGGGAGGGTCCCTCAAGGATGCTGTGAATGTTTGCATAAAGCAGTTGCAGGACTTTCAGCTTGCCATAGCACTCGCTAGAGTTGTTGAACAGGGTAATGACGGGCCTGTATTTCTCGAGATTCTGAGAAACACCGTCGTACCTACTGCGTTCAGAGATGGGAATAGGTGGCTCGCTAGCTGGGCGTTCTGGCTTCTTCATCGAAGAGATCTGGCTGTACGGATCCTAGTGGTGCGTTTTACTGACGCGCTGCATGGCGGTCACATTCTGATGCATTTCATAGACACCGCTGCCGGATATCGCTACCGCATTCGACATCGTCGTAGATGAGATAGGCGAGCCCCACTACGATGATCCAAGCCTTGCACTCCTTTTCTCTCAGCTGAGGTCTAAAACTTTGCAAGCAGCCAAAGGGACGAGTGAGATTTCAGGACGATCAGAATTCAACTTTGTGCTGCAGATTGCCCGCGTATTTTGCAGAATGGGTGAGTGCTGTCATTCGGCATTGATCATCATGTCTTGACACATTACCCAAGGTTGCCATGTGCTGGCTCTCGATCTCGTTCGCTCGTGGTCCTTTGATCGTCCAACGTCCTTCATTCCTTCAAGTCCGACCATAAGCACCTCTAGTCATGAAGTGAGTGGGGATGCACCGCCGAGTCCGACCACCTCCAGACGCTCTAAGTTCTCGTTACAACCGGCTGCGTTGCGTCGTCGGTCATCAATGTCAATTGACATGGACATTACATCTCTACCACCCACGCAGGCAGCCTCCCCTGAAAACAAGGGGCACAGGCCACCTACCATCCCAGAGGAGCCGAACCAGGCTGAGGACTTGGTTGCAAGGAAAACTGCGTTAGGAAACTTGATGAAGTCTGCCAAGCAGGATGTTAAAGTTCCCGAGTTTGATATGAATGCCTTCTTCTAGAGAGACGAGCCAGCGTACCGCTACTTGTACCACATGCATAAGTCGCAATCTCATTATACATACTTCCACATGCAGAACTACCACATTATCTCAAGCCATCTACTTGCGTGATAAATCGACAGCAGTGGTATACAGAGAAGGAAAGGTGTACTTGATATGTCGCCAGCTTTCAACGCAATATGTAGCAGAGGTCTCTGCGTTGTTGGCAGAATTACAATGTATTTGTGTTTGGATAGGCTCCCGGACCGTACAGAGAAGAAGGAAAGAATGTGTATGCAAATGTGTAGTGAAGATTTCTCTACTGTTGGACTTCCACTTCACGTTTCTTCAGGACCAAGTCCTTTCCAACGACCCGCTTCCAGACATCTTGGACGTCCTCAACAACGGTCTCTTGGTGGGAGGTGGCATCATACGAGCGGGTGATGAAAATGTTGTCGTTTTCGCCGGAGGATGTTGGTGTATACAGTGGGGTGATAGAAACAAACCTGAGACATAATGTGAGCATGGAACAGACGAGGAAGACGGGGGGCTAAAACTGACTTATCGTGGATAGGACCCAAGAGGTTGAGACCAGGAGCAATCTCCAGCTCTGGCTTATCAGTCTCCACAATGGTGCTAACGATAGCGACATAGACATCCTTGGCACAGACATTGTGGGTCGACGAGACCATCGCAATGTAGATGTCTGTAGAAAAATCAAAACGTGCACATAAGGTATCATCACGAGGCACTACTCACCATTGCGTCGGTTGACCTGGTTCTGGGGGATGATGATCTGACAGCTGTCGCTGTCGTCTGTGCCCGGGATAGGGTGCTTGAGGATGCAGATTGCTCTGATGACCTTGCCATCCTCAACGACTCTCATCTTCCCATCACTGCCGCTCTCGCCGGCACCAAAGTAGCTTGGGTCCCCGATGACCTGCTTCGCCTTGACGGTCTCTCCACCACTTGTCACGCCGACAAATTTGCCATCAGAGTCTGTGACGATCTTTTCGATCTGCTTGTCCAGCATGTATGTACCGCCGTAGATGGCGCTAAGACGCGCGAACGATTGGGGAAGCTCTCCAAGACCGAAGAGGGGGTAGATGTAAGGTGATTTGCCATAACGGGCCATCGACGACGTGTAGAGGATGATTCTGTCGTACGTGGGGCGCGCAGGCTTCGTGATGTAGCTAATCAGAACGCATCAGCTATGTGCATATACTAGCGCTGCACCTGTAACTTACTCGTCGTCCAAGTACAAAGCCATGGCATGCCCAACGAAGTCTTGGGTACCGGGCTCCAAACCGAACTTCTCATAGACGGTCTTCATGCTATCCCTGTCAAGATCGATGCCTGAGACACGTTGTTAGCTTAGCGTTCATCTGATATATTGTATACAACAGCTCACCCTGGTGGGTAGCAGGGTCTTCGTCTTTCCATCCCTGCAAGAACTCAAAGAACTTCTTTGCCCGCCTCTTCTCAAACAAGCCCATCAACGAGCTCTTCACGGCCTCCATCTCCGTACTGGGGACCTTGGAAATCCTGCCATCGCGGTAGACGTAGCTGCCCGCGATCTGCTTGAATTCGAGGTAACGGGTGACGTCAGTGTGGACCAGGATTTTCGTGAGCTCTCCCGAGGCGATGATGAATTTGGGTACGAGATCGATCGCGTAATCCCTGTCGCGACCGAGTTCAGAAGGAGGGCTTTGGTCTGGTCGGAATTTGCGATACAACTGAAGGGGTGCGATGTTGCCATGAGCTCTTGAGCTGCGGTGAGAGGGAGAGGAGAGGCAATCACCTGGGTCAAGTTGAGACTCGCACTATCACCTCCGTAGTAGTCATTTCTGTCCATATGAAGGACCTTCTTTCCCTCGACGGAAAGCAGGCCAGAGAGGATACATTCAGTTAGACCTGTGCCCAGTACAATGACCTTCAAACATACAATCAGTTTGTGAATCTGCGAGAAAGGGATGGGTACATACATCATATTCTTCATCCATGGTGTTCTATGTAGACTGGAGGTGATCTTGGTGTTCAAAGTGAGAAAGATGGTCAAGGATGGTTGCTACACCACTGCTAACGCTGTGACGCTTACCCGATATGGCATCTTATCGATCCACGTGTTTGAGCATGATAGGGGTATGTGAAGTCAAGTACTACGGACATTCAACAAGATGAAGACAGGTAATAAGGGCTTTAAGTTACTTGAATAGCGTACAGTTATATCCACGATTACAAGGGAGGGTCGGATATAGAATCAGATTGACGGCGGCCGACAACGAGCTGATCCCAGGAGGAACAAGAAAGCCAGACGACAAGAAGTAGCAGGATGAAGACGAGGCTTATGTCCCATTGGCATTACCAGCGTGTCTACCCTGCTTGCTACGAACGCTGGACTCCTCGTCTTCGTCTTCGTCGGCCGCAAATTTGCGTTTCGCCTTGGGTGGAGCGCCCATTTCTTGTGTTGACGATGTCCATGATGGTTTCCCCTGTAATGGAGAGCTCTTCTGTACGGCGTTCTTCTCCAGCTTTCGTATACTTTTCGCGAGCTTTTCGATGCCTGATGAAGAGACAAAGCATGTTTAGTGAGACCTTCCATGAAAAGCATAACAACGTACCACGTTCGTTCCTGCGGTAGTACTCAGCCCATGATTTCGCGGATCGTTGCGGGTACTGCTCGGCGGTCAATAAAGAGAAGTAGCCTCCGCGACAAAAATAGCCACGCACTTTATCACCGAACGGAACCCATTTCTCTGTGAAAGACGCTTCTCTGAAATCAGGGAATGAAGCAACATGGCGTGCACATATAGCGAAATCGGCTTCGGTAAATGAACCACCTTTCTGCCCCATTGCGCTCTCGTCATAAGATGCTGGCAATTTGACATTTCCAACCTCCTCGTCCTGATCATCCTCGACATCCTCGTCACCTTCAGCATCTTCGTCCTCGTCATCGTCATCGTCCTGATCATCTGCCTCCGAACTGGACTCTTTGTATTTGGGTCTACGTCTGGCAACTACGCGTTCCACTTCTGACTCGTCCTCCTCGTCCTCGTCTTCCTCCTCGCTCTCCCCTGCAGCAGCTGCAAGGATTTTGTCCGGAAGGTCGTGGTTATTGGACCAAAATGAAGCCCAGGACTGGGTGCTATGGTGAGGAGCCTGTGAAAAACGGTTAGGAAAGCATTGAGTTACATCGACAAAACCGGACATGCCTTCTCTGAAAGCAATTCGCATAGATCGTGCCTCCCAAGACTTGAATCCTCTTGGAGTCGCCATGATATGAATTTGATAAAGTATTCTCTGTCCTCCGGGGTGAACTTGTTTCCTCTGCCATTATGGGGCACGACCTTCGTTGGAGGTGTCGGAGAACGTGAGGGTGGTTCCGGTATCTTAATATCCATATTCGGAGGAGGTAGATTGGCGGCATAGGCAGGAGTATGGACCGTGAGGCTGTTTATGGTGCTCCGTCGGCCTGATCCTGTTGGTGGTGGAACGGGCGACTGTGTTGGCCTGGATTTGACCGCAGATACCACAGAAGCTCGACCTTTCCGCTTTGCGCCCGAAGGAGCCGAATGTGAGACAACAGGCGAAGATTCTTCAACTTTGAAGGAGTCTGGCGAAGGCCTTTTGACTGCCTTTTGTGTCACTACCGGTGGAGGTTTCTGGACGGAATTGTGTGGTACAGGCTTCGGCTTGAGATATGCGAACACGACTTCGTCAATGCGATGCTTGTGATCCAGATAATAGTCCTTCCACAGACTGGCGGAGTGATTATTCCTCTGTGTATATGCGGGTGAGCGACGCGTGAATCGACGTGAGGATGCCGCTACTCACCCCGTGCAAGGCGTTCAGAGCATCCTTGTATGTGTCCCGTGTACCCTGTGTTTTTAGCAAGGCCTGTACGAGCAGCTGTTCGTCTTTCATCTCCACCGGCGCGGAAAGGGCCATTGCCTCCTGAAGAACTTGCGGAGGATAATACGGCGCATTGTAGCCCCCCATCCCCATCCCTCCGCCGCCCATGCCATTCGCATAAGACTGGTTCGGCAGATAAGCATTGTTGTTGTATTGGGGAGTGTTTTGAACATGAGGATGGTGGTGATGCTGCTGATGCTGTTGGTGATGGGAGTTCTGGGGCATCATATGCGCCCACTGATCCTGCTGGGGCATAGAATGCGACTGTTGGCCCTGCGAATGGCGCATCGAGGCGCTGTTCGCGTAGGGCTGGTGATTGTTATTCTGGTTTGCAAAGTCAGGATAAGGACTCTGACTTGTAGAGGCATAAGTATTGAATCCATTTGCGCTGCTAACATTTTGCGGGAGGGCGTCAGAGTCCTTGGGATAGTGTGGAAAGCCGTTCATCGCGGTCGCAGTTGCTGGACGTTCGCAAAAAATTCCTTCCTCGCGATTGCCGTGACTGTAACGCTGTGACACCTCCCGCTCACGTGAGCCTGCCCCGAAGTCCCTGCCTCCCTGAGCGGGCCGTACCCGACGGTCTGGGGAAGGATCTTGTCCACTCACCATGTCGGTTTCCAGATTATCTCGCTCGGGGGTGCTTCGAGCTCGCGGTTTCGCCACTTCCTCGTCTATAGGCGCTCTCAGTGCCGCTGCTCGCCAGCAGGCAGAGCGGATCTCGTCGGACTGGCAGGGAACCAGCGCAACAGGGGGAACCACCAAAAATTTCATCGGAGGCGAGTTTGTCGAGAGCAAGGCGTCTGAATGGATTGAAGTCCTTGATCCGGTACGTTCCGCGTACATACGAGAGCCTTCTCAGCGTCTAATATTCCGTGCAGTCGACCCAAACGCTGCTCTCCAAGGTCCCACAGACCACCTCCACGGAGTTCGACCAGGCAGTGGACGCTGCATCACTGGCGTTCAAGACATGGAGTCGTACGAGTGTTCTTGGCCGTCAGCGGTTTGCCATGGAGTGCGTACAAGTCTCGCGCTTATCTCCGTTTCTCACCATGATAACCCAGGCTTCAACATCTGCTACGCCAGAACGCCGACGCCATAGCAAACAGTATCGTTCTGGAGCAAGGCAAAACACTCGCAGGTCGCGTCCAAAAGATTCATGCTTCATACTACCACTAACCTACCTTATAGATGCTCACGGAGACTTGCTACGCGGTCTGCAAGTAGTTGAGACCGCCGTCGGAATCACCTCTACTCTTCTCGGCGAAAAGCTAGAAGGTACGATCACAACCAGCTCTCGTCCATTCCATATCCAGACTTTTCTCCCCACACAGTCAGCAAGGACATGGACACCTACGTACGAAAAGTGCCCCTTGGTGTATGCGCTAGTATCGCGCCGTTCAACTTCCCTGCGTAGGACACTAGCACCACTGCCCCCGTGTATTGATAATGACATTAGTTCAGGATGATTCCACTCTGGTCAATCCCAATGGCCGCAGTGACCGGCAACACGCTTATTCTCAAGCCCTCCGAGCGAGACCCAGGAGCCGCCATGATCATAGCCGAATTGTGCCAGCGTGCAGGTCGGTGTCTCCGCCTATGCGACCCTGAATCACACTCAAAGTTCATTTCCACCAGGTCTCCCTCCCGGTGTCCTCAACATCGTCCATGGAGGTGTTCCCACCGTCAACGCCATATGCGATGATCCTGCTATAAAGGCCATCAGCTTTGTCGGAGGCGACCGCGCCGGGAAACACATCTACGAGCGGTATGTCGAATCCGTCTTGATCTTCACTCCGGTATACTGACGGCCAGTATCTGCTCAGTGGAACGCAGAACGGCAAGCGGGTCCAAGTGCGAAAGTTCCTATCTTTATCCGAATACCGTTGACCTCATTTAATCCCGCAAAGGCTAATTTGGGCGCAAAAAACCACGGCATTATCATGCCCGACGGTGAGAGATTTGCAGAACTGGAGTCTGATTTTGAGTTTGCACTGACACGCTTTATATAGCTAACAAAAATCTGGCACTGAATTCTCTCATCGGAGCTGCTTTCGGAGGTACGTACCGGAAGTAAACGTTTTATCTATCGTCTGGGCTCACGTCAGTATATAGCCGCCGGTCAGCGTTGTATGGCATTATCAGTTGGTACGATCTCGAGTTCACCATGTGGTTAAAGTGCTCAATCATTCCTAAAGCTGTCCTGGTCGGTGAAGCTCAGCAATGGCTTCCGGAATTGGTTGAGCGATCGAAGAAACTTGTGGTCAACGGCGGGTTTGAGAAGGGAGCTGATCTGTCAGTTACTTGTCTTCCTATCCCCGACTGCGCCACTGAACTCTGTCTGATAATTTTCCAGAGGTCCAGTTATCTCTCCGGCGGCCAAGGAACGAGTGACTGGTCTCATCACATCTGCTGAGGAACAAGGTGGGACCATCCATCTCGACGGACGAGGAATCCAAGTAGCCGGCTACCCTGACGGCAACTTTGTGGGACCCACGATCATCGAGGCTAACACGACCATGCGATGCTACCAGTCAGTCGTCCATCTCTACACTTCACCGTCCGAGCTGTTCTAAAAGTGTACGGACAATCCTAGGGAGGAGATCTTCGGTCCCGCTCTAGTCGTCATCAAAGCCGACACGCTCGACGATGCTCTAGAGATCATCAATAACAACAGGTATGGCAATGGTGCTGCGATATTTACTCAGTCCGGTGCGACTGCGCGGAAATTCGAGAGCGAGGTCAATGTTGGACAGATTGGTATCAATGTACCAATTCCTGTTCCGTTGCCGATGTTCTCGTGGAGTGGTAACAAGGTATGTACGCAGATAATGTCAAGTTATTGCTTGGTTCTTATGATGCGTAGGGGAGTTTCTTGGGAGATATCCATTTCTATGGCAAGAGGTATGTTCATCACGATACGAGTATTGTGTCCTGACGCTGATGCACGAACTCTCGAAGCGGTATCAACTTTTACACCCAAAACAAGGTGAGCGACCCAATGTACGTGGTCCACGCAGCTATTGATCGTCGGCGTTCCAGACCACGACGAGTCTATGGAGGGCAGAGGATGCTGTTGGGACGCGCGCTGCTGTCGACATGCCTACACATCATTAGGATCCATAATTTCCAGGAAAATTGTACGCAGGGAACGGAGCATGTACCACCAAATCTATCTGGAACTGATATTCACATTCATGGCCGATGCCTGCGTACCTGAAAGTCTACATATTACACCTTCGTCTATTGGTTTCTATTGGCTGGAATCGTCTGACTTCCCGAATACATCATCGAGGAAAGCATTCGACAAGGCCTGGCATTGCTCGTAGACTTTCTCGAACCCGTTCTGTGGAGAGGTATATGTCTGAGTACTCTTCCAGGTGGTAGTAGCATGCAAGTATTCTTGGAGACGTACCAGGCCGCCGTAGTAGGGATCCGGGATAGGTTTGTTGTCCAAGTACGAGCCCCACAGGCGGACATCTGCCGTTGAGTTTCCTGGCACCAGACGCTTGAGATCCCTTAGGTTATTCGCGTCTGCAGCGAGGATATGGGTGAACTGGGTGAAGTCTGAAATGGTGACTTGGCGAGCTTCGTGTGATATAGGGACTTTGTGCTGTAGGGTGCACAGAGCGCTAAGTTCAGTCCGGGGCATGCCAGCTAGAGGTGGATTCGCACCTTTCTGCAGGTCGATACTGTGCTACAGAGCCTCAGAGATATATGACAGTCCTGCAAATCATGGAGTCTGTATACTCACCGGTCATCGGGATCATCGCCCGCATGATAACCAGCCATGCCGCAGCTGTCCACAGTGATAGCCAGCCCGCGTTTCTTGGCTACGTCTCGGAGGACCGCCTCACCCATCGGTGACCGACAAATGTTGCCTAGAGACGATGTTCAAGTCGGATATCCTAGATTACGGTGGCTGGAAAGCATGCCTAGGCAGACAACGAGAACTTTGACGTCGGAGGCGGACATTTCTCGAGGCGACGAAGTGATTATATCAAGGTGGTGGTGGAAGTTGTCGAAGGAGTTCTTCGTCGGCGCCTGTCTCGAATAAGCTTGATCGATCTCGTCAGGCACGGTCTCGAGCCCTTGCCAATATACCACCATGCCATCCCCTCCAATTCAGGTTTTCTTGACTACCATCGCATCCCAGCCAGCTCTCAGGCAGCGCCAAGGTGTGCTATACTCATGCGAATGGTCTTCATCCAGGATTGACCGCCGTAGAGTACATACTGCGCATCTTGCAGGTCAAGAAGATCACGTTCACTTCTTATGATCTCGCGTCGGACGAGGCAGCCAAAAGACT
>CEMG01178618.1:0-11170 GCA_001179705.1 Baeospora myosura
GTTTCATATACCATGAGACGAACTAAACAATAGCATCGATCTGTTACCCCTCGTAATAACTTACAGGCCAACACAAGATGTAAGTAGCATCGTGTGGACGCTTTCACGAGAGTATATATTGCGCCAGGCTGGAAAAACAAGACTGCGAAGACAGTAAAAAGTTAAAACCCAACGGGGATGTGATGAGTTGAACTTCGAAGCGGTCGCCTAACATCGCAACCTGACTCCTGCCACCATGTCGTCTGTTTCCTCGGAATCTACCACTACTAGCTCGTCTGCGACAGTCACCAACTCTCCTCATATACCACCACTCGAGGAACTGCCAGCTCTGGAAAGCAGCGGAAACGAGGATACGCCACTACATACCCCACAGTCCCACTCGGCGGCGGAGGCTATTCTACAGACACCTACTCCTCCGTCGCGCCGGTCTAGTCTGACGGTTACTGACAACTCAAATTATACTGCTGAGGGCCCCGTCGCTCATACTGGGAGCAGTGGGGCTCATCCACCACCTGAGCCTTCGAGCACGAAGTCTGGTGTCCAGGAAGATGGCGCCCCACTTTCACCTGTTTCTGCGCCAGAAAATGACTCTTCAGGCAAAAGAAACAGTCGAGCTAACGCGTCCCAGCCAAGAATTCTGGGAAGTAAGAACCAAATAATCGATCCTGATGAAGCTTGGGATGCCTCCACTCCAACTGAGGGCCGCGTGCTCGATTATTCGCTGGGTACAGAGATAACACGTCGTGCGTCCACCATCCACTGCATTGCTTCTGAAGACTGATAGAAGCCCTTTATGCATTCAGGTGTTGCCTGGCCCAGTTGGATGTTAAAGTCACAGACTTGGCAGACAATACCGGGCAAAGCCAAATTTTGTAAGATCTTTGGTGACGGTGATTGGATGGGTGCTGGCCGTATACATATATCCCGTTCTGGCCAAAAGGCGACGAAGGGAACAAAAGACAACACATATGTGTGTGCAAGATCCTATCATTATTATACCCTCCTCACGAGCCTTTTCCGCAGGTGTTTTACGTCGTTGAAGGCATAGTGAAAGTCAATATCAGTAAAGAAACTTATACCATAGCTAATGGTGGCATGTTCATGGTGCCCCGAGGTACTTTCAAGTTCCTGGGCTCATCATTCGTACTCATAGGCCGTATCATCTAGGAAACACTTATTCCATCGAAAACATCTCAGACCGAACCGCCAAATTGGTATTCACCCAGGCGCGAAATCCACAAATTACACCTAGTCCTGATGTAGAAGACCCCTTGAGATTGACAACATCTCAGCCCATACCAGAACCGAGTCTTCCCCGAAGACTTCTGCCTTCACTGCCCCCGAACACATCTAAAGTGTCTATCCTGCTGGGGATGCTCCTGGAGCGTCTCATCAAGCGTGGAACCGTGTATCGGCAGATCTTTCTGCGGAGGTATCTGCGGGCACGCTTCGACACTGCGCGTGTCCTCAGAGGTTATGAAGTCCATCTCCTATGTGTTCTATGTGGGTTCTTGCTGAGGGGCCTAGCGTATCGGGGTTCGTTCCCGAGGGTGTATATCCAGATGGTGCATACGGCGCCATAGGTGCATATGGGTGGATTGGTCTTTTGTATCTATATGGTTTTGAGGGTTCTATGTACTTATTATCTATCTTGTCTCGTTACTGCTTAGAATTACAGAATATGAGATATCGTTCGGCACAACAGGCCCACAATAACGCAGCAGTGACAATGGACGTGGTATGACAAGTTGGCACACCTCACTCGGGCTGACTGGACAGTTCCCTCGTGCCTGCTCGCGATTACCTATACTCATATCCATGGACACGAAGTTGCAATCCAGCCCAACCAGCTCATTCGAACTGCGCACGGCACCTTCATCGACCCCTTCATGCTAGACTTCTGTCCGCAAAACATCCAACCCATGTCATGTCGGACCCTCGCCTCCTGCAGAATCATGCGAGGTACGACCTAGAAAAAAAGAGGGCGGTACTCGGAGTATGCACATGAAAAAAACCGCCTTGTCTCCGTCTAGAATACAATCGCAGACAGTCACTGTCGTGGTATCATCGGCAACAAAGTTGGCGAAATTAAAATAAACTTGTAGCGCGATGCCTACAATATGGTTGTAAGCGCGTGATCGAGAAAACGTCGAGCGTGCTAGAGCAGGCTCGACTCACCCTGACATTCTGACATGATAGGAAAAATTGTCTGACCACCGTACTGTTACTGAAGCAGTACCCTGAGCCCCGCTGACCGCAGCGTCTGGAATCGAGCGACAGATGCCGGATCCAATTCGCGCTCGACGAATCTGAGCGCAACGTGTTCCAGACATGCAACGCCACCGCTACCAGCGGTGTAGACATCCTCAGGTTCCCAGCGTGATTCTATCAAGTTCAAAAAGAGGCTGGGCTCGGATTGCGAAGTAACCGTCAAGTCGATGTGTGTCAGTCCAGGAAGAAGCGGCGGACGCTCATCTGAACCGGCTGTAGGGGAATAAGTGACAGTTTCGAGGAATGTGTTGGTTAGGGTGGGCAAGTTTTCCGGGAAAGGCCTCTCACGAATGTGGAGATTCGAAAGAGCGGGCGTCAGATGTAGGATTTCGAGTAGGTTTTCTGCCGTGATCGTTGTATAGTCCAGCGTAAGTGACCCCAGAGTAGATGCTGACCGGCAAAGGAGACGGACAACGGCTCCGTGAGGCCAAGACACAGGTTCAGATTCGTATTCAGAATCTGACAATGGCACTGTACATTTCATACTGAATGACTTCAGCGATGGAAGAGTAAGAAAATCGAGGAATGTCGATATGCCAACTGCTTCGTATATGGTCGTGTTGATCACTAAGATTTGCAAATTGGAGGAGACCGCGTAGGAAGCTGGAATATATTTGGCGGCGCGCATGCTGTATCCATCGACTATCAGATCTCTGAGTGGCGGACACACATCCAGCCATCTCAGGGCCATCATGGCCGAGAAGTCTGGACCTGTACTTCTGTAGCTCGAAATCTGTTCCCAAGGTATGGCTGGTAGCACCCCATCTGCAAGCGCCACATTGTGCAGCTTTGGACAATCCAAAAATATGGTGTTGTCATATAGCATACTGCCGTCGTTATATCTGATATCCAATTCCTCCAGGATGGGGAGCTTTCCTTCAATACCCGCAAGGGAACCGCCTGGACTGCACATGTTATCGCTAACATAGAGTTGCGCCATGCGCCAGCGCTCCGAGCTCTCTGCAAGAACACGAAGGGGTCCCGCATAGGATATCGGAAGGTCCCAAACCACCTCGTATCCGACGTCCAAATGAATACACAGTGGCAGTGGTTCGGAACGCTCCAGAAACATTGTCAGAATATCCTCTGTGACGTCAGGCCCGCATTGAATGCTGCCTGTCAAGTCCAGCGTGATGTCTGACCAGAGGTCCTTCGCTGATATAGCGATGTCGCGCCAACTTCTGCATACTAAACCTAGGTTCAGAGGTGCCAATCCCACAGGGCGTGCAGTATTATTGCTCCAGGCCTGAGATTGCGTGCAGTAGTGGAAAATTTGACTCAGTAGCTCGGCCGGCATGCGGCGAATAGGTGCACTGAGCGAAGAGATTGCATTCATGAAGGTTTGGTACTCCTCGCGTTCCTGCCTCAACTTGGCAATGATGTTGTCGAGTCTTGAGATTTCAGCGTCGTAAAGCGTTAAATATCGTTGTGCATCTGATGACGCATTATGGCTTTCGCCAATATCATATGTCGAGGTATCATCTGTGCGCGCCCGAGCATAGACTTCTTGTAGTCGCGGGACTGGTGTTGAGAATGACGCGTCGCAGCGATTGCAGAGGACGGTGTTGCGACCAGAGGGGTCCATCGACATATCTATGCCGAGAGCAACGAGTCAGTATTCGAAGGAACAGAGAGAAGATGGCCAGGGTGATCACCAAGATGGCAGTCAGAAAAGTAAAAGGAAAACAAAGTGCGGACAACGATGAAGGAGTGGCGCCGCCAATCCAGCCGAGAATAATTTCTCCGAATCTTGACAGAAAATTTAGCTTGATGTCTCGATTTGGTCGAAATCGTCCCATTCTGGACATACTTACGACTATCATGAACTCACCGCCTGAACCCGCGTCTCCAGCGCTTTCGACGCCTTCCTCAGGCTCTCCATCTCCTGAGGAGATAAACGCAACATACCAGTCTTCTACGAGCACTACATCGAACCTATTGAACCTTGTTACTTCCACCCTCAGCCCGTCTTCCAAGCGCCGTTTACCAGGGAGTGGCGCATTCGGCGGAGGTTCGAGCCGGGATGCCAAGTCAAGGAGACGAGAGGATCCGAGGAGGATGGCGGTGAGGGAGGGGACTGGTGGCAACTGGGAGGGTAAGGAGTCATCTGGGAGGAAGGAGAAAGACGACTTGGTCGACGCCCATATCGTCGATTGGTTGAGAAAGGGTACGTATAACATTGCTCTGAGGTCGATGAGTGCTCGACTTATGATTGTGTCTGGACTGTATAGAAATTGGAGATCCTTTCTTAGAGTAAGCACCGTCCATGTGCTTCAGCATTATCATGCGAGTTGGTGTGTGGTCTCGCTGTTTTGTGACTGATGTGGGCACTGATAATAGGACAGTACGGATGATTTATTCCAGCCTACGTATTGCAAGCCACCTTCTGTACCATTCGCCATCTATCACACACATAACGACCTTCGGCTCAATAAGGCCTCCCAAATGTAACAATACCTGTAAATCCGTCTTCAAAGCGCAATTGAAACATGAGTCATGATCATCCACTACCACCTACGATGACTAGGACCCATCGTGCCTTGCTGTCAGCGCGGCGTATTTCAGCCATCGTGCGGAGGATAAGCATGAATAGAAAATCGATACAAATTATACGTAGATACATGTGAGAACAACAACATCGAATAAATAGCAGAATATCCATGCCCGTTGCCCACCTCTAGGTCGTTATCGTTAAGTTATTTGTTAGCCTTCTCCGCCGTCGATCCCCTCTTCTCCTCCGCTGAACCCTTCCTCTTCCTCCGCAACGAGAACAAATGCAGCGCCTCCTTCCCCTTTGATGTTTTTCTGTCCGATCCAGACTCCCGTGGAAGAACCAAGTGTCGACTACTCGCCACCCTCCTCTCCGACAAGTTACTCTGCATCCTTCTCATCGCCACCCCGCGCTCCTCCGTGGCGAAATCAAACCCACGATCCGTCGAGACGAGCCCGGTAGCCATATCCGTCCTGCTTACGCACCGCAAATCCACAGAAGGCCTCGTAGGCCGCGCCAGTGGATCCTCTATCGTCATGACACTGTTCGCTCGCGACGTCCTCCGCGACGCCGCCATCGACGCCTGATACGAGCTGGAGCCTTGACGACTCAGTCTAGAGCGCTGGCGCTTCATCACGGAGAGCCCAATGCCCTGATGCGCTTGGGAGTCGTGCGCCAGGTCGCGGTATGGATCCGTTTTGCGGATCCAGCGCACGATGTCGATGTCAGTGGGGAAGAACCCGAATTTGAAGCCCTTGAAAAGGTAGCGCGGGGCGAGGGCGAGCAAGATGGTCAGAGGGAGGCTGAGCCAGAAGTAGGCGGAGGTAAAGAGGAAGTAGTAGTTTCCGAACAAGTGCGTGACAGCGTATCCTGGTGCGATTATGGAGTAGATGATCTAACAGAGGGACGTAAGATGGATGTATGGTGCGTAAGATAGGATGCTTACCGAGTAGCCCCAGACGAGGACTATGCCAACGAATACAGCGAAGAATAGCCACGCAGTCCATGCAGTAGCGCACATCCCCGTGAAGATATCTACGACCATGACCCCAGATATAGCCATAGTCTGCATAGCTATGAGCACCAGTCCGAAATATCATCGAACGATCGACGCACCGTGGACCACTCCCACTGGGTCGTATCGAATCCATCCGTGCGCGAGGAAGTGGACATATACCCAAACATGATGAAGAAAAAGATGACGACCGACTGTAGTAGGAGATGTAAGCCATCCCGATGTTGTATAGTCATAGAGAACGAAGCGACAGACCTGATACGTCGCATCTAGCATGAACACATAGAAATCCTTCCAATTGAACCAATATTGTTCCCGTCCATAATGATAAAGCTCCGGGAGATCCATGAGAATATGATAATCTAGGAAGGCATGGCGTAAGTCAGGATATACTTCACAGAACACGGGCGACATACCGACAATTCGATCGAAAAGACCGATGCCCACAACGGGCGCAAGACTCCATAACGAATTCCAGAATAGAATATACGTATAATCAAACGCACTGAAAACGACGATAAGTAAAGACTTGGATCCAGCGAAAAATAACTTACAACGAGGCACTCCAACCACAATAAATTTGGAACCACCACAGTATACCTGTTGATACGATGTTCTTGTAGAAGAAATTGAGAATCCTGGGTAAAAGAAGTCAGCGACACGGTTTCAGTCGTGATCATATCTCTTACATAATTCCATTCCGAGCATACGACCAGTGCCCATGAACCAGGATCAGTTTCTTGAGGAAGCGGAACTGACGATAACATGAACTTCAGTCATCCTTCCCGACAACTGAGGCACGTACCTGGCCAATAGCGTAATCCGACGAATTGACAGCCTGTAGACCTTCCTCACCGGATATACCCACGCCAACATCAGCGGCCTAGAGAAGAACTGAGCACCCATGACGACGAAACGAAGAAAGCAAAACGTACCTGAATCATACTGACATCGTTGGCACCATCACCGATAGCCAGCGTCATAGCGTGTAAACCATCCTTCACCAGTTTGACAATGAGCGCCTTCTGGAGAGGAGAGACACGACAGCATATCACGCCCTCGCAAAGGGTTCCAAGACGAAGCAGAATCTTCTTGTTGTCTTCGTTCTCAAATGCCTAGAAAATTGTCGTTTAATAAGTGAGAGCATAACGAAAATGGTGTCGTAGCTCACATGCAATAAGGCAGCACCATCCACAACAAGAACGAAGCCACCAGGTCGGTCACCGTTCTCGGCACCCACTATCGACGACACACCAGTATTGACACGATGCAAACCGTGCGATCTTGAGTCGGTCGAAGCGCGCGGCAAGGCCTCGCTTTCGACGTCTTCCGGGAAGAACTGCTCGATAGCGCGTAGCATTTGTTTATCGACAGGTGTATGCGTCCCGCCCCGCACGATGATGATATTAGAGTCGTGGGATATCAGGTTAGTCGTCCTTCCAATAGCTGAGCCACCGTCATGTCAGAATGGGGTGATTTGTGATGCAGAACCCAGGAACATACCTATGGCAGTCTCCAACTTATCACCAGTCGCTACCCAGATCTTGATTCCGGCTCTCTTGAGATCCGCAATTGTTTCAGGGACACCGTCTTGAAGGCGATCCTCGATAGCAGTGGCGCCAAGAAGACGGAGGTCGTTCTCGAGCTCCTCAGAGACCTCGTCAATTTTGTTCTCTCGATCGTCCATCGCCAGAGTTGCGTCATGATAACGCTCACTCCATGACATGTACTCTTCCTCTGTAACAGGGTACATACCCTTCAGCGCATTGTGTCTCTGGTTAAAATTAAGTCAAACGACGCACCAGTGATCACCTTATAAGCCAGCGTCAAAGTTCTCAACCCATCGTTCGCGAATTCACTCAACTGGCGCTCCGTCACGTTCTTGAGGTCCTCCGAGCCAGGCTTCAGCCGCTCGAAGATGACATTGTCCGCGCCCTTCGTCAGGAGGAATATCCGCCCGTCCTCCCCGTCCAGCTTCCTCAGCACCACACTCATCCTCTTCCGCGCACTCGTAAACTCCAGAATATTCAGCAACTCATATTTCTCCACGTCCGGCGACGACGGCGTCCGCACGGACATCGTCTCCTTATCCCGTCCGAGGAAGACGAACCCGCAATCCGCGGCAGCTTGCACCAGCGCCGACTCGTCAGGCGATTGCGCCTTGTACTGGATCGTACCTGTCAGTGGGTCGACAGACGCTAGCGCGGTGTGGCACAGAGCTAGTACCGAGAAGAACCCATTGAGTGCCCGGGCATGGGTGGCGAAATCAGGATTGGGTGTTTCGGAGACATATTCTTCGATGTCTGCTGCCAGGATCGAGTCGTGGAAGTGGATGACGGGCTCCTTGGCGCCGGAGCCGCTCATGGTGGAGGTTTGGCCACTAGCGATGGAATCAACTGTTTTCTCTAGCGGCTCGTCATCGTCCTTTAGCACTTCTGGGTCGCCCTTGTAGGCTTTACCCCCGATGGAACACTGGCGGAAGATCATGGAGTTCTGGAAGAAGCTTAAGCTGCTGAAACGAGTAATGAATCGAGACAAGAGTCTTACCTGTGTTAGTGTGCCGGTCTTGTCAGAGAAGATGTATTCGATTTGACCGAGGTCATCGGACAGATTCCAACTCCTGGCTATAGTCGCCTTGTTGGTCTTTTCATACCAGATGTCCTTGTCGAAGTAGATGAAGGCAGACTGTAATGTCCTGACGACCTCGAGGGATATGTATAGTGAGATAGGCACAATATCTTGAAAGCTGTGGGGATGTCGTTAATGATAAGCGAGTTCGAGCATACACATATGAGAGGTGACGTACGTGAGGATCGCAAATGCCCAGGTGATCAATCCGTTAATCCGTGGGTTGTCGTCGCTTTGATCGTCCCCGTATAGCCAAGGGGCACCTAAGGGGTAGTATTCTTTCTCGAGAGAAGTATCGGCGATGGCGCAGACGGTGGCTAGGATCGCGAGGATAAGCAGATTTATTAGCCTGCAACTATGCGTTAGCCACAAACGACTACATTGGACAAGGTACTCCACTCACACTTGCGGATTCATCTGCCTTTCGACCCTACTCCGTTTACTCGGTGTACCTCCAGAGTTCATCACGATCTTAGTGTCCTCTCCAGTGAATAGCACCACCCCAATAGCCCATGTTGTGTTCCGGAGAACTGTACCCCGTAGCAAAGTCGTCTGTATGTCCAATGGCGATCTCTCATCTTGAACGGCGACTGTCCCGTTGATCCTGTACATGTTGTTCTCGGGTCGGTCGCAATTGACCCGGAATGAGTTGGCAACATCAGCGCATGCGGCCGCAGTGCGCAGATGCGTCAATGCAGGTATAGCATTTCGGGACTTGAGGTTCGTTTCACCGTCCAAGTTCTTCGTCTCGACGAAGGCGACATTCTCGTCGTCTGAGGTGGCACAGATTAGGATGTCGGCGGGGAATGATTCGTTGTCTTTTATCATAACAAAGTCCCCAACGCGCACGTCCTCCCAGAGAGTCGTCTCCCATCGTGGTTCGTCGTACTCGACTTGAGCGTCATAAGGGACGGGGACTTCCTTTGAAGACGGGGTGGGTTTGTCGATGACTCCCTTTGATCCAACCAATGTGTTTGTCGGGGACGCCACCTTGCGCAATTTGCGGCTTTTCATGTCTGGGATCATACGACGTATGAATGTCTTACTTTTGCCTTCCATCGCGTTGGGATTAGTCCAATTTCCGCCAACCAGAACGCTAGTGGTGCTGTAGTTGACCTTCCTGTCTGCTTGATGGCGCTGGAAGTCCTCGTACCCATCTTTCGCAGCAGTGAGGGCGATGATGATGGCAAGGGGTAGTATGACAACTCCGGGGGAGATCGTCGAAAATTTCGGGAAGAACTGCAATACAGCGAGTGCCAAAAAGAACCTGGAGGTACGTTTTAGCGCCAGTGTGCGAATCCCGAGCATATAAAAGACATACACATTGGCGACCCGCCTGAACTGCTCCAGCAAGTTCCGGGGTATGAAAGTGATGATGGTGTATTTCGACGTTATTACTTGGTTGCTGGTATATCTGTGAGCCTTCTGAACCCGTCCTTTGTGATCCAGATAGTCGCTGGGCAAATTCTCGTTGACAAAGACCGTACGCGGTGGACCCGGCTCCCGTTTCCGAGAGAAAAGGTCTTGAACGCTAAACGATGCAAGCCTGGAATACCAGATAGACATCCTGGTCGATATTGGGGACATGATGGTCGTCTACAGGTCAGAACGGCGAGGGAAAGTCTCGAGGCCAGGTATCATGATGGGTGTACACAGCGGAAGTATAGAACATCAAACTGCATACAATTTTGGTGAGACGTTTGACGCAGAGTCATGTTCGGGCCATTGCTGACAAAAGCGGCTTTGACTCATCTTTCATGACTGCATGATCGATCATCGTAGTTTCGCTGGGTTCCCACGGTCATCTATCTCTAACGTCTACGGCCAACTTCTAGCACCTTCACTTCGGCTTGCGGATTCTTTGCGATGCTTCTGGCTACCTGCAACCCCTGGAGCCACCCCCAGATGGAGCTTGGCTTCACCTACTTACGGGAAGAAAAGCGTGCTTAGATCATTCATAATTACCGAGATCTCTGGGAATTGGGAGTCATCGGAAATTACTGTTTAGTACTTTCGGCAGGCTTTCCGA
This sequence comes from Baeospora myosura, assembly GCA_001179705.1. NCBI lineage: Eukaryota > Fungi > Basidiomycota > Agaricomycetes > Agaricales > Baeospora > Baeospora myosura. The sequence continues at coordinate 10,435 of CEMG01178618.1, forward strand.
CGGGCTTGTCACCAGTGAATTCGTTCTCAAGTCAATCTCAAGTCTCCTTTGATTGTATCAGATATCCTATAACCCTTCCTGGACGCTTTCAACTTTGCATGGTACCCCGAGCTAGGTGGATGGACCTCCGCGTATCCTCAAATTGTACCCGACCATGGACCATGGCCACCCACATCCCCCGGAACGTTATAGCCAACTACTACGACATTTCTCTCACTCAGACTCTGCGTTCCATATGATACTCTTGCAAGATACACGGACACCGCTTCAGATTTCTCTTCCGAATACTAGTTATACTACATGGCGCAGAGAACCGGAAACACTACCTCCATCAAGCCACCATCATTAAATAAAACCATCCATATCCGCCCAAGTCGCTCGCACTGTCTTCTCTCAGTGCTTTCAGACTATTGTGAAGGGTGTACTCGAGGTGACAAGACGCTGGACATCGTAACCAGATGGGAAAACCGACAGGTCGTCGTCAGTGGTGATTTTTGGGTGTTTTATGCAATTTTATGAGCAGCTCGCGGCCACCACAGTCTATATCACAGCTCCTCGACCGTGACGAGTCCTACCCCATTATCGGAATATCGACCACTTCATGATCAGAATGTTTGAGCTTTTCTCCCTCATTGATTAGTGGATTTCATTGATCAGTGGATCGTTTCCCCAACTACGTCGCCACCAATCGCATGCCTTGCTCGCATCGCAATATGCCTCGTGCGGTCATGTTTCC
>CEMG01178623.1:7772-19939 GCA_001179705.1 Baeospora myosura
CACTGAAACGAGGCTACATGTAACGCACACAGATCACCGAGGGCTAGCTTCAGATTGGACGGATTGATGATATTGACTTTTGGTAGATGTTTAGCAGAGTACTTGGCCTCATATAAATAGACATACCATCGATAGCGAGAGTAATGCCATCCTTAGTTCCGCCTTCCACATCGACACTTTCGATGGTCGTGAATCCGTTGAGGCCTTGCAAACCTTTCAAGTTCGTCGTAACATTGACCTTGATGGGATCCAAAGTAATCTGTCCAATGCTCATAGTGGCCACAGCACGCGAGTGCCCAACGAGTTGGAATTCCACAAGGTCTAAACTAGTGAGATTGGCATCTAATCCAAGACGTGTCAGCGTAAATAGATGCAAAATTGCGGAATTTGAGAAGTTACTGACTGAACTCGGAAAAAGCGGGATGCGCGGGGTCAGGACAGTTCAGATTGGTGTCTGTTATGCTGATGTCAATCGTCCCAGCAGTCCTCGTCTGTCCAAGAACCGAAATGTTCGACTTGGATGCACCCAAGGGCTAATTGTGAAAAAAAGACGCGTCAAAAGAAGGCATAATAACATGATCAAAACTCCTTACCGTTGAGAGCCCCGCGACCGTGTTCCCATCCTTCGAGATGTTGAAGTCGTTCTGAATCTCCCCGATGTTAAGGTTGAACCCAAAAGGCAATTCTGCCATCAAACGTAAACACGTGAAAGATAGGGGCTGAAAAGTTCGCCTTGGCAAAAACGTACCCATCGTCGCTTGAACAGTACGACTTTCCGCACTCGGACTCCATGGCGTCTTCGTGAAAAACTGCAGAGCAAAATCGCCAATATCAATGGTACGAATAGGGTTGATCGCCCCATTGAGCGGTTTGAACGGTACGTTCAGTTGTAGTGCCTGTAATCCTGTACTGAGCCACGAGATAGCTGAACCGTCGTCCTGTAGTGTCGATCTTCCGGTAGCAAGCATGGGCGAGTTATCCCCGTTGATGTAGTTCGTGAAGAGCTCCGAGACAACGGCAAGATCAGAGGCAGAATCATGATGTTCGAGGTACCCGCGCAGAGTGATTTCATTTTCCCCGGGATTCTGTTTCAGGAGTGAGGTGCAGCCAATAGCTCTAGATTGAAGTGACATACAATGATGGTGTTTTGGCCATTTCCGAGCCCCATAAAAACTGATTTATATGACAGGGCGAACACCACAGTTCCCAAGTTCAACGAGAAAGGACTGTAGTCACAATGGGTGTGAGTTTGGTGAGGTTGTAGATGGCCCGGTCTGTGTCCTACCTCGGATTCGTCAACCCCGTAACAGCGACGAAGTCAATGCCCCCAGCTGGGTTGTCGCTGGGAAGCTGCAAGTCCTTCAACACGACATTTCCATTGAAACTATCGAAGCCTAAATTTCGTCGTCATTAGTTTGCACGAGACGTCCGCAGAAAATGAACCCACCGTTCAAAGTAAGTTCCTTGTCAAACTTGATCCCCTTGGACATGGGGAACTTCGCCGCCTGTACGTGCAAATTATTGCTCCGCATACGCCAGGTAAAACTTGACGCAGTTATCATGTGTCCTGCAAAGCGGCCGAATGCATCTTCATCCCCAATCTCGAAAGTCGTGGTCTGGTTGATGGTAGCACGTTTGTGCTTCGCCGACAACGCCTCGAAGTTCATTTCACCTAGAGCAGTTTCCGTTCCGTCATCCTCGAGCCATGAGACTTGGATAGGCTCTGTAAAGTGGATGACTGCAGGGATAAAGCCTGTGTGGGCAACCTAGGGGAAGGGCTCAGTACAAGAGCGACCAGATTCAAATAAAACACGGACATATCCTTGTAGACCAAGTGTGAAACTGTGTGTAATGAGCACACAAATCCTATAAGGTGAAAGTTTATGACTCACCTGCCATTCTGCGGCGCGGTGATTGCAGCAACCTCGACATTGAGAGTACTTCTTTTGACCACCAGCTGGGCGATGGCGGTAACGACAGGAAATAGCAATATGAAGAGCAGAGCGATGCCCAAGGGGATGATGATGATCTGAGATATAATGAACTTTCTTTTCTTATAGAACGGAACGGTTGGCTGAGCAGCAGCAGCAGGAGTCTGCTGCTGGTCTCCCTCCCCCACGGTGTTCAGGATTTGTCCACTACGACCACTCGCCACACCCGCAGCGGTAGTCCTCTGTATGCCCTCTCCTTCTGAGAAACGAGATCCCAACGCGGGGGGAGCGGCATGTTCTATACGCGTGAAAAGAGTCAAACCACGGTCCTCGGCAGTAAATCAACCAGACAACATACCAGCCAAACCCGCTTGTGAATTTAACGACGGGGATGATGCACCAAAGTGGCCATCATACACCCCGCTGCTTCTGCGCGCCGGTCGAGTTTCTTCCATGTCGCGTCTGGCCTCGTCTGGCTGGCCAACTCGACAGAAACACAAGCTTAGGAGAGCGCGAAAACACGGGAATGGGGACTCAAAAGAAGAATCACTAGGGACGCGGGACGGCCATATGTAGCTGCAGAAAATTTAAGGAACTCGAAGCATCTGAGATCCGAATTCACAGATCTGGCAGGGAGGTGTCAAGAGAGGTCAAGATGCACATGGACATGTGAGGGCATCCGAAGGGATTCGAAGTCAGTAGACCTCTGGGAAGGTAACCGAGGTGATGGAGATGCGGTAAGATCATCACGAGACAGACCAAAGGAGGTTTTGTTGAAGTTTGAAGCAGCTACGATGATTTTTAGCTTGAAACAACCTGCTTCAACCTTGTGCTACCGCTGGATGCGGGGCTCCGTGGGGTACTCCATCCAAGATCAGGAGGATATAAAGAGCTCAAGCTTTCAATCGCATTTCGATAGATCTCGGTGCCATGGGGGTGGGGAACAGAACATGGGGAACATTTGGTCGTGTTTGCAGTCATATGCATGCCGACCGTCCGGGCCCCTGACCAGTGACCACAACGCTCACTCTACTCGTTACCTTTTCTGCTTGCGACAGGATATGGCAGGAACGTCCCGCTTTCTTCAGTGCTCCTGTTGCCGATTATCACATGAACTCCATCGAAATCACAGACCCCTGGTTGGCCAGCTGAACTTCATCTGGCTCNNNGCTCCACTCGAACAAGTTCTCTTCTGATCATGAATTGAAATCGCGTTAGCGAGCTCTAGCGCCACTGGATCGACGTCCCATGGGCCACCGCTGGTAATATATGTGCGTCGCCATGGGTATACCTTCGTTCAGATATATATATCAGTGCAAGCCGCACCGCCGCTGTGGCATCCGAGTCGACGTCGCCACACTTTGGGGCCAATTCCAGTTTCTTCGAGCATCTCAAGCTCTCAGTCGGTACATTGATTCTGAAGATCCGTTCATCAATGCCAATGCCATATCCAACGCCATGAGTGGCATGGCCATCCCGGGCCCGATGTCAGTCGAAGCTTTGGCGAAATCCACGGCGGCTTCGTAGATCTTTTGATTCCGTGACGTTCCCATGAGTCCTTCACCTGTTCCGGAAAGTGCTGCTTCGTTTCGACCAGGTTTCGACAGGTTTCGACTATCATCACTGATACGATAATAGACTGTCTACAACTGTCTACAAGCCTTGCTCGCTAGCTACTGCTCGCGCTAGCTCGCGCTCCGTTCTAATTTCGAATTCCGGGTGGCCTTCATTCCGTTGACGCTGATCCAGTTCTACCAACGCAATCATCCGGTTATGATATGTATGTACGAGAATGCCGTTGGCCCACCAATCCTATAAATACTTATGATACTGTATATACACTAAACAGAGGTAAAAGACCAAATGATACGAGACGGACAACGAGACAACGAGACAACGGGAACTAGCTATGTGGTAGATAGAGATGCGACCGAAGTAATAGCGATGCGACGGAACTATGAGACACGATATAAATAATACAATCTGGATTCTGGATGACATGTGGCTCGACCGGGAGACGATGCAAAAAATGGATGCGGTATATGCAGACAAGATGGATGGATGGATGATGGGTGGGTCCGAGATGCAATCCGGTGGAATCCGTCATGACGGCCTACCCTCCTCGCTGACTTCTCCGTCCTCCTTGCTCCTACTCCTCCGACTGCTCCTCCGGCCCTGATCGGAATTATTGTCCACCGCCATCGCATCCCTGCTCTTTGCCGTATTACTCGCCGCCGCGGTCCCAATACCCGCCGACCCGCCCGAGTTCGCCTCACTAGCGCTCGAGTCTCTCCGTTTCGCCGGAGCCCTCGACCTTGTCGAGCGCCTCTCCGGCCCCGTCGACTTCTCCTCCAGCTGCATAGCGTCCGGCTCCGGCGTAGGCGTAACCTCCGGAACAACGGGAACGACGTCAATTGACTCTGCCGCCTCATCCTCATCCGCATTCAAGCTGCCCTGACCTCTAGGATTCCTTGTCCGTTTCGCAGGATACGTCGGATCGCTGTCTTCGACTTCCTTTCTCTTCCTCTTATTTCCCGCGCCTCCGGCATTGCGCTTCTTCCGTGGGCTGGGCTTCACCGCCGCCGCCGTTTCGCGTGCGGCGACTGAGGCGATGACGCTGAGGCTGGGACTGGGGAGGGGCGAGGGTTCCTCTTCGGTATCGCGTAGTTTGGCTGCGGGTCGCCTCTCCCGGGCCGAGGAGCGTCGTTCATTGCGGTCGAGGATGATGGGGGCGGGTAGGCCAAAACTGGCGGGATCGAGCGGGGGAAGGGAGAGCGCGAGTTGGCCGAGGGGGTGATATAGTGGTAGCGGCGGGCCCATGGAGGTTTTAGCTCTTGGTCTGGGGGTGAGCTTGACGTTGGCTGTGGTCAAAGCGGCGGCGAGTGATGAGGACGGCTTGGATGTAGATTGTGATGGGAGCTGTTTTCGTGATAATGCAAGCAGTGTAGATGCTTCGAGATGTCCCTCTGAGATGGATGGTGACTTGTAGGTCAACTGTGGTTTACGACGGATGGACGACGCCATGGCCGCTAGTGAGTTGGTCTGTGTGGCGCTTCCGCTGCCGTGCGCCTTGTTCTGCATGGATGCAATCATTTTCAAGATGTTGTTGCCTGCCAATGCGATGGTTTAGCGTGTAGCCCACTCATGCGAACAAGAAAACGCGTACCAAAGTATTCCTCCCCAAGAAAATCCAGGTAAAAGTAGATGAAAACTCTGGAAAACTCGGCAGCCCCGTCTCTGAGATTCTTGCAAGTTCGAGCAACGCTGAGGAGAATATGAAAGTCGCTGAATGGCGTGGAGACGACGGTCGTTGGATTCTCGGAAGTGACAGATCAAGAACGAGGAGAACTGGGATTCCTCCCGTGTCGGGACTCGGCGAAGAGTGCTCTGTAGCCACGTGCCGTAGAACGCCGGTTCATTCGCCGAAATGTCCTCGTATTAGGTAAGGTTTAATAGGGGTCTACTACTAGCTACTTCATCGTCATCTACTTCAACACTTTCCCCAGCTCCATAACATGTTTCTCACAGATGGCAGAAAAATAAAACTCATGCTCCGAATTGTGAGGTTGGACCAGATTGTGGGCAATCTCGTGGGCAAGGGTGAAAAACCTGACGGAAATCGGAAATCAGCCCACGGCCGAGAACCACGATCGAGAAACACGACGCACCAGGACACATATGCAGCGTTCGTATCACCCTTGCGCACGTCCGCGTCATCTGAGAATGGTCAAGTATCAGCGCCGCAGCTCGTAAAACTTGCGAATGCACCTACGCCAAGCCTCGAAGTACCGCAAATTCAGGAAGATACTTCCGTTGCGGTTGAATGCTATCAGTCCTCCCGAAAGGTCATAGAAGATATGCAGACTCGAAAGCGGAAGCTTGTATACACTGGCTAGCGTCCTGATGATGGGGGTAAAAGTAGCCAACGGGTCGCGCTTCGTGGACAGGAATGCCTGCTGGTTTGGCACGTCTGAAGACCTGTCAGCCTGGTGAACCTTGATTAGTCGAAGATGATCCTCTTACCGTGAGACACGTAAATCTTCACGCTTCCCATTTCACCTGAGAGTCAAGTCAATCTTGGGGACAGATAACATGGAACAATCGGGTACATACCGAGGTGAATGAGGTCCCCAACGCGTCCAGAAACATCACAGTAGCCCTCATCCAGAGACTCCTTTATGACACGCATTTCCTCTCTGTTGCGGAGCAGTCTGCCCGACTCGGGACGACATGCATTGATAGCCATGTCGATGTTGGACGCTGACAACAATCAGTATACAACGCCAAGACTGAGCAGTTTCACTTACATATATTGTCCAACGGTGTAACTCCCTGATCACTACCAGGTCTACGCGCGATGGTGGGACGCGAATCGTCTGGCACGGGCGGAGGTCCAAGTTCTGCACCATAGTCGTGCGGTGCACCACCTTGAGCGGCAACATCTCCCTGAGAATGCGGCAAGTGCATAGACGTTCCTACTTTCCGTTTCAGATTCTGTAGAGAGTTCAATACACTTGAAGCTGGCCGAGGTGCTTTTCCAGGCGCCATAGGGGCAGGTGCGGGAGTCGCAGTTGCTTTCTCCGGAATCGGGATGGGCGCAGAACCTGAGCTTGTAGCGATCGAAACGCCCGGCTTCGGTGGAGGCACGGGAGCATCTTCAATTGGAGGCCTGGACATGAGACGGACGTTTTCTTCTTTTGCTCGGGCTTCTTCAGCAGCTTGTCGATCCGCCTTTTGTTGCTTGAGAATCCGGTCGACTGCAGGTTGTTAGTTGATTTTAGGTTCGAAAGGCTACAGGCTCGTACCATTGTACCCTCTCCGCCTCAGGGACTTCAAGTCTGTCGACAAAATAGTCATGAACAGCAGTGCGTCATTGGCCTTCGGCGACTCGAATAGTAGCCGGTTCAAAGACGTTGCCACCCTACCAAACACATGAGTACAACCGCTGTTCAAGCAACAACAGCACGACAGACTCACTCGTACATGTCGACCTGCGAGTTCCCAGCAAGCCATAAGTGAATGGTACCGAGTCCAGATCGGCTAGCCACAGCAGACGCATCTTGCGTTCGCGACAGGTGCAGCGTCCCGAAATTCAAAGACTTCGTAACAGCCAGCTTCCCAAAAGTCTTCACGACGAGGTTGCCTGTGGTGGTCAACCAGCCGTACGAGATCTTTCTCTTGGCGTGAGTATGCTCATGGAGAAACAGCGGCAGTCTCTCCAATACCAGCGCACGAATCTCGGCGGCCATTCGGGAGTCCTTGATTTCAGACGTCATCTTGTGTTCCTCTTTCACTAATGAACTCAGCCGGCGAGATCCTAACAAGATATAGAATGCTACGCCACAATGTCAGTGACGAGCGTATCAAAAACGGGAAGCAACTCACCTTCCAGAATGTCCTCTTGCGGCGCTGTAAACAGAGAATCCCCGAACAATTGGTGCGCATTGGTGTCGTCAGCGATGACAATTTGGTCTGGCCGCTTCAAATCATACTGCAGATCCCACTCTTCCTCATCCAAATCGCGCGAAACGGGGGCTTTCTCGTTCTTCGTCAGTTTGCGCTGAGTCCCGAGTAAGATAGGCGTCTTCTTCATCCTGGCCAACGTAGCGGAGGAAATTTGCTTGCTATTGACGGCGATGTTGCGCAGCTCGTTCAAGAAGCTATCGAAAGCAAAGCACCATGTCAGCCGGCACAACATCACAGTCATGCTCATCTCTCACTTGGTAGGGCCATCCGCCAACTCATAAAACCCATGAGGGTCAGCAAGGAGCATTAGTGTCACTTCTTCGACGCTGGGTTCGCGTTTCGTTCCACAAGCGTGCAGGAAATTATTCCCCTGAGGGCCAAAGTCCACGAACACAAAAAGCTTGGAGTGGAAGCCAGCCTCCGCCTCGCCCCCGCTACCAAAATAGCACTGGCTTGGCGAAAGCCACTTCAGAGGAGGCCCTTTCTCGGATTTGGACTTCGTAGGCACTATGGGTAAGGTCGATAGGGTTTTCAGCTCTGCAGGGAGGAATTCTTCAAAAAGGTAAGCAAGCTGTCGTATGGACGAATCTTTTCCAGTAGAACACACCGGAAACTCGTCCCGCCAATATTTCAAACCATTTTCGGGCTTCCGCCTTGCCATCTGGTGGCGTTTTTGCCAACAAACTGACGATCAGCGACGATGCGGGATGTTGTCTGATCTTGAGCTTCGTAGCCATATCTTGGCTGAGCGATGGTGGTGTCACCAACAGGCTGAATGCAGCCCAATCGGGATTGAAGAAGACCTAATATCCCGTCAATTATCGACGACACAGGACGAACAGCTCTGTGAACGTACGGTCATTGGAGTACCCAAGCAGGGTGTGCCATTCCTCAAGGCAGGGATGAACTCCACGTTCGCGAAATTCATAGGCTCGTAGTCAAAGTACTTGGTATTGATATTGTCGATGAGATATTTCAAGGCGACCGAACGGATCTAGAAGAAGTATCAGCAGCTGCATTGAAGCCAGAAACTGATGTACCAACATTGGCGTCGGGGCTGGCACAGAGTTTGATAAGGTCAATCAGAGGGGGAAACCTCAACAGCCCCAACTCGAACAAGAATTTGGCTGTACAGAATTGAGTCTCCGCACACACAATCTCAACGCACAAACATGCTCACCGTCATCGGAGGATGAGCGCCACTTGTGTTGCGTGCCCCAGTCGATGATGGGAAGTTTGAGCTGCCGGAACACCTCCAACGGCTCGTACAACTGCGATGCCTGGTACCGGGTGATTTGTTGGCCGTCCTGAGCCTTGTCCTCCGCGCTACTCTCCTTCGAGAACGCAGAAGTCATCCTGAGGCGCTCCCATTCCTCCGGACTGAGTGTGCTCTGTACGGAGACCAGATATTTGATGAGGTCCGTTATCGTCCACTCATTGGTCTTGATCATCCTGTATCACCGTCAGCCCGAGCTGCAGAGTGTGAATTCGTTGTAAGACGCACCGATTGAAGATAACCTGCAGCTCAACATGCTTTCTCACCCCAAGCGTCTGCAAGAGCCTCTCCAAAGGCCCCTTCACAGTCGTCCCGGACGGAAACGTCACAACCGGCAGATCATGGAAGATATTCGCGTTCGCAAAATACGCCTCCGTCGGGATCTTCAGTCCCGCAGAGGTCGGCACGCACGTCTTTCCCCTAAGCAGCCCCACAATCTCCCCCTTGACCGGGTTCGACAACGACGGCCAAGCGCGGACGAGAACGCCAAGAACACGCTCGGCCCAAGGGGCTGATACGCTGAGATCGAATTCCGGTTTATCGGATACAGCAGCGGGGGTGCAGAGGTGCTGTAACCACTCGAGAATGGATAGCTCCGTCCAAGGGAACGCGGCGGTCAGGCTATCAGGCTGGAAGTTCTTGCTGATGCTTGGCGGCAACAAATGATGGGGCAACGGCCCATCCAGAGGGATGTTGGCGGACACCCTCGTATTGATGAACGTCTTGATAGAACTCAGCGGGATGATCCTCTCCTCAGCCGTCCCGCTCTCCCCAATCGTCATAACGGCCGCATTGAGGAGCTCGGTCCGTATAGGCAGCAACCGCGAGTTGTCACCGCCCTGCGTATTCAAGCCAATCCACCACTTCAAACACGCTATCATCTCTGTGTCCGGCAGAGGCCGCGCGCGCAGCTCTCTGAGGACGTCTTCGAACGTGATCGCCTTGATGATTTGGCGATTCTGCAAGCTCGTGATCATCTTTCCGCCCCCCGATGCTACATCATCGGGCAGCACAGGCAGCTGCTTCAAAAACGCAGCGAACGTGGGGTCGGGCAACCGTATTTCGGAAGCATCGCGCACGCCCACACTCGATATGAGGGGGAACCTGTTCGCTGTAGCACATGAGAAGAAGGCCGCCTCTATAAGGTTCGATACGTCGGAGGAGGGCGTAGATTGGTAGAATGTGAAGAACTTGAGCGCATGGAGGGATCGACTGCGAAGCCACGTCTGGAGCTCTTCGCTGGGTTCGGAGGTAGCGGTGGACGCTCCTGCCCATTGTTCTTTGATGTGAGCTAGCTCTAGTTCGTAGGCCGCCCGAGCGAGGAAGCCGCCGACGTATAAGAGCTCTCTGTTCCAAACTGAGGACGGGGTGAGCAAGGGAAAAACATGTCAATAATGTTTCTTACTCGCGACGTTGCGATCCCTGAGCGTGTCATGTCAACGAGTGAATGGCGTCTGAGGCTGACTTGCAACGCACATAAGATCGATTGATTCCCGCTCCACCGTTGGGATGAAGCGAGCCGCCATATGTCCTCCTACCCCGGTAGTTTGCGCAGTCGCGTGGCCCTTGAGAAGATGTAAGTCAACAAGCACCTGTCCAAGATGAAACACCAAGTACAATGAATATCCTCGCAGAGCCTGTCCTGGAAACAAACATTCAGTATAAAGTCCACCAGTCAATGCACCGACAGTACCCGTCAAGATCAGCACGAAGCCCTTGAAATATACTCCCCGTCGCAAAGGACTGCTGCTCATCCTCCTTCTTGCTCGCATCATACTCCTCCTTGGCCGTCTATAGTACAGAATCATCAGCCCAGCCCTATCACACAGACACCCACTCACATAGATCAGCTCGTACTTCATCTTACTCGGCGGGTTCTTCTTCGTCGACCGATGCAGCTCCGCGGCAATCTTCTTGTCCAGCTTCACATCCACATCCGCAGCGAAGATCGTCAGGGACACGCTTGTATCGCTGATCGTTCGCGGATTCACCACCTTCGCAGGGACGACAGGGAGAGGAGTTGGCGTCCGCTGCGGGGTGACCCCACCACCAAAGGCGGAGAACATGGAGGAGAAAAACCCGCCCTGGGATGCAGGCTTCGTCGATACAGTCGGAGGGGGTGGGGGCTTCTCTGAGCCGGAATTGTATACCCACCGCATAACTTCGGCCTTTATGTGTAACGCTGAGTAAGAGGCGTCAGTATATTTTCAGTTGCTATTCCAGACAGACGTACGATGAGATCTGATGCTCTTCACGTTCATGATGCCTAGGCGGCTGGTGCTCTGCAGCCCTTTGGGCATTGTCAACTGCCGCGGGATACCAGATGCCTTGGTGAGGTGTGCCAGGCGTTTGTCGTCGAAATATACGCTGATTTCGGAGAGGTGCGACATGAACGTTATGGACGATGCAAGGAAACGCGTAAAGTCAAATGCGACGGGTATCGGCGCGTCCTCGCGAAGCGTCATCTCAAATGAGGTCCAAGTGTCCGTGCTTTCTGCCGGGAGGGTACCCCGCCGTGCATACAGCTGTCGTACATGAGCAGAAGAGCGGGGAGAACTACCAAACACGCTACCTGATCTTTCTTGTCCTTCCAATAGAAACCCATCCATTGCCCTGTAGAACGGTTAGACGGGCTATGGAAGAAGGGTCGTTACACGCGCCTCCTGATGTTACAAAGGGCTCCTCTGTCACGGAGAACAAACTGTAGAACCCAACACCGAAGGCGCCTATGCCCAGTTAGACCAAGTCGAAGGAGAGTATTACGGCGATTACCTATCTTCTCCTCGTCCGGATTGCCTTCCGCTGAGGCCGAACACGTATGTTAGACTCGGAGGAGCACCAGCGCACACGACTCACCAATCTTCTTGAGTCTAGTCCAGTCCTCATCCCTGAATACAATTCCGTTGTTCTTGAAAGTCCATTGATGTACCTGCGCAAGGTCGGTATATACACTCAAGGGTTGTACAACGACATACAAGAGCTGTCCTTAAATTTGGCAGATCCCCGTCCTCGTCTAGTGCTTGCTCTCCTGAACCGGCATTCTTTCTGTCTAGATAGCCCTGGGATTCAAAGCGAATCTCCACCGCCTTGGATTGGGCGTCGTCGGAGTTTTGCAGGAGCTCACGAAACACGGTGAATTCACCCGAGTAGCGTGCAAGAACCTTGTCTATCAGAGCCCGCTGATTGACCTGCAGGAGAATGAGCGGTGAACGGCGCGCAGTGACGGAAGTGAGCGCACTTCAACTGATTCATCGTGACCGCTGGCCCACTGTGACCGCGATGAGGACAAGAGGGCAGCAGCGAGAGCAAACAACGCACCAAGGCATCCCTGCCAACAGCCATGAAAGTGTAAGGAAAGGACCTGGATAATGTTGAGCGCCCCTGCAGCCGTCGGTGCTTGCGTGTGCTGACTAAGCCGTATACATGGGGAACCACAAACCACCCCGGCTAACATTTGTTTGCATCCGTCGTTGCCAACGACATAGTCCCAGTCC
>CEMG01178649.1:0-10223 GCA_001179705.1 Baeospora myosura
GACGCAGGTGATAAAAAGAGCCAACCACGTGCGATAACGTAAGATGAGTTAGGTAAACATCCCCGTATATCTAGGGCGCGGCGGCGCTTACAGTGAAAGGCTTCGACTCTTTCTCCCTCCTTCCTCGATATCGTCCAACACCATTATTCAACTCCAAAGGGATTTCTATCATAATCTTGGCATATCCTGCAGATCAGTTCAAAATCTTACCTTCCACTTGAACTGACCCCGTCTTGCTGTAAACATCATGGATACTGTGGTGTCTTCGGATCGCTTTCCGTCCTATGATCTTGTCGTCTGCTTTCTCGAACACCTTCGAGACTACTTTCAAACTCTCGCTCTATGCTCGCTTGTAAATTCTGATTTCAATCGTGCAGCGGCGAAGATGCTATATTCAAGAGTCGTTCTGTCTCCCCGTTCCAGCGTCATTCTAAATTTAAGAGACAGAGGGATACCTTCTGTAAGTCCGCGAGCACCGACGAACCAGTTGCATGCTAAGGGAATTGACTTCAGGAACCCTCCTTGTTCTTATCGGCCAATCTTCCCCGTAACGTCTCCTACGTTCAGACTATAGAAATATCTGGTATGTTTGTGCCCAGCTCGCTGCCTATGCTAGTCTCAGATAGCTGCACATGCTTCACCGCTAGGCTTCCTCTCTGCGCGGCCACCTCCCACAAACCTGTTGCCCCAAACTATTCTGAGCCTCGTTAATGAGGCGAAGAATCTCTGCTCCGTAACCCTCGCTCCCCGTAGCTTTCACGAGGACTTGTTCGACGATGTACTTCGTGCACTGAGAGATTGTCCTTCTCTCACTGAACTGACAGTGAACTCCTCTTGCACGGACAATCTCAGAGCGCCCATCCTCGTTGAAATTCTCGGGCTCACAAAGCTGACCATCCAGAGTCCCGGTAGAACCATCCTCGAAATTCTGCCGGACTGGCTTGATCGACTATCGGGCACCTTGATCGAGTTGCACTTGCTGGTGAGACCTTCAATTTCTAAGCTCATGACTACGCACCTACCCAATCTCTTCCAAGAACAACTGCGGCTCGGTGACGCCTGGCGTCTTGAATTCTTTTATCCCATTTGTGAAGGAAGGCCTCCAATCTTTCTCATTGGGACTCTCGTATTCTCTGACCGACCAAGACGTCTTTACCTTCCTTGGTCAACTGCCCTTGCTGCACACCTTGGATCTACAGCACTATCTTGTAGGCCAACATCACTGCTTTTCCAATCGCATTTCCTAACATAGTACGGTACTAAACAGCAACTCAAAATTCCCCCGACCATGCCACCTTTGAAGTCGTTGCGCTCTTTCACCGTCCGCCACCAGGCGTACGAGGAAGAGGAGTACGGCCATCTCGTGAACTGGATCGTAAGGGCGATATCCAATTCGCCCATCGAGCGTCTCTCGACTATAAGCGACAGCGAGCCGGACTTTCCTGGGAGCCTGGAAGCTCTCGTAGACTGTCTCGCCGAAGCAGGCACCTTGCAAATTCTGAATTTTAAAACCATGGAACTCGAGCAAGGTGATATGGCGAAGATATGCACCTCCTGTACACGGTTGCGAGAGGTGGCGGTCGCCGTCGACATAGGGACGCTGGTCTGTATTCTCAATGTGTTATCCTTGCAGTTCCGGCGGCCATATCTGATCTACTCACAGGTCGCCTTTCCAGCCCTCTGTGCCGGATTAAAATTCCTGCATACGGCTGAATTCGAGTGCGTAGATACGATCGACGTCTCCGTGGAGGTGGCCACCGAAATCATGCGAGCTTCGCCTTCCCTGAGGAGGTTGCGGATTAATGAAGTGAACTGGGAGGTAAGAAGGCCATGTTGTCTACATTGGCTGCCAAGAAACTTACGTGGCGTACGTCGTGCTCTGCCGTCAGGCTTCTTGGGTACCAATATCCCCTTCAGAAGTGGTATTTGATGTCCGGGAAGTATCCAGGCCGATACTCCCTTGGTAGAAGTGGCCGCTAGATGTTGATTTCTAGAACACATTGGCTTCTCTCTACGATGTACATATGGCCGTGCTAAAATGCAATGCGAGGCGTGTGAGTCATGAAGGCTAGTACATATATATTGGCGCATTGCACCGAAGAGTGAGTGGAACGTCGTGAGCATACATGGGGTTTCGTGATAGATAGATAGATAGACTGTGGCTCTTGAGATGTTAAGACAACTGAAGAAAAGGAAGGGGGTATAGAGATGTAGAAGTATAGTGGTGAATAATCTAGAAGATGAGCTGCCGTGCGCATATCTACTTGGAGAAGTGTAATCTCTCTTGCTTTCCATCGCTCTCGGCATAGACTTCATACGAATCGTCTTGAGCAGTGACGTTCAAAGACGTCGCAGGAGCTGCGAGACATGGTCATAGAGAGCGGTTAGTATCTGCGAACGGGCCTATACGTCACGGATCACTCACCATACCACCATAGCGTCGTAACGCCTACGGGGAAAGTATACGTCGCCTGTATGTTCTTCAAGGAGAGTACCAACCAATAAGTGCTCACTACACACCTGCATGCCGCGGAATTCAATAGTCGTCAATACGGGAGTCGGGTTCCAAGAACCATTAGGACTGTCGTCCCCTAGAAGGTCAACCATCGTGTCAGTGATCAACACCAGTTAGGCTACGATGAAAGTCGACATGTGGTTACGCACAGTTGAGAACGACAAGGGAATATCTTAACCAGTCTGTAGAACTCACTCTTGCGGTGACATATGCGCCGACCACTAGAGCCCAGTTCAGCGTTCCACCAATACTTACCCCGATTCGCTTGCCCCATGGACCTCCGACGTCCTTTGGTAGGATGGCTTTGGATGCATGGGCCATCGAATAGACTGTAAGTATACTCGCACGGTCAATAGCCTATCCTTGTATGTAGGCCCATGCTAGAAAAGTTCGACGTACACTCCTGATTCATAGAGTAAGTGCCATCGCTGTTGACCGTGACAACGGCCCTGCAGCCATTGCCGCCACAGCTGTTCGTTCCGGGAAGTTTAGGATTACCATTTCCGTCCAATGCGAGATTCCACATAAGCCCGGTGTGAGAGTTATGCGTAATGGCGCCTGAAATAAGTTTCGTTTCGTTAGAGTGCATGACGTACCAGTGTGTATTTCTTACCGATGAAACTATGAAGAATGGTGGATGCGTCAGAAAATAATCAAGGCGCAACTTGACGATGCTATCTCTTACATGTTGTCCATATACCACTAAAGACAATTGCACGCGAGTCAGTCACACGGCAGTGCTCAAGCAGTAAACAGAGCAAACATGCTACCTTGATATCACTCCACCAATCGCTACCGATAGTTCCGGCACACTCTAAATTGGGGATTCAGCTTGCCATCCCGAAAAGTAATATAAATGCTACGAGCATACTGACCATTGAAGTAGATCTTGGAAGGCAGAGAGGAACCAGATTAGATACAGGCACTTTATTTCGTGACAGCGCCCCGACGACTTACTTCTTTGGTAGGATATGCAGTATGGAAGGTATCCTGATCGGTAACCGACCCCTGTAGAGCCATGAGCCAATTAACTGGGCTCGCCAATGAGCCACGTACCGAATAACAGTGAAAAGATACTCCATCAAACGTATTCGGGGCGGCCTGCATCAGCTGAATTGGGTACGTTCCAGCGTTGTTCCAATTATGATCATATCCTAGCATCCCAAAAATGAACCGGTTGGTATATTGGAAGCGTCACTACACGGGGACAAAGAGCTCACCGATGAGTTTAACCCCAGAGAAACCGTTGTTATTCATCAAAGTCCTCAAGGCTGTCCCAATCTGTGCCTCTTGCGCCGGTGTCAATGTCGACGTCGGGTACGTGGGGTTGCTGTTCAATGGCTCATTCTGTATATTGATGGCGTACAATGGGATCCCGTTGTTCTTGAAGCCTTGGAGGCATTTCAACAGATATGTCGCATCTAGCAATTGGAAACATTAGTCCCACGTTAACGCGCATATATCTAGGTGAAAGCTGAACAATTTGTGACGAGACTCGACTGGAGGGTGCCTCCATTCATGGTGCCAGAGCTCTTCATCCACCCGGGCTGTAGACAACAGAATGCATGAGTGGTCGTTTGAAAGCTCGGTAAAGGATTCGCACAGGTGACCATGGCGTAAGGTGTACTTTGATGACTAGGATTGGAAGTATTTCAGAGAAAGAGATAGACAGGTCATCACAGAACGTACGGCTATTAACGGACTGGATATCCTTGAGGACAGAAAATAGGTAAGAGGGCGCTTTGTTAATGTTGAAACTGCTGAACGACGTGTCCCCGCTGGTATCATCGAAACTATACACTAGATTTCAACGAACGCGTCAGAAATGAAACGATATCTGACAGGCAAGCGTACGCACATCCCGCAGAGAAATCCGACGCGCCCAGGTTGACCCGAATATATGTGAGACCAGCGGCATTGGCTCCGTCGGTAGGACTAAACAAGTAGTTCATCAATGTCCAGTAGTTGTTCGAATTCTTCGACTATCAAAACGAAGGGGTTCATTAGAGGCTAGGACTCGAGGAAAAACGCGTCGATTAGGTGCCCAACCTTCAAATTGTTCAATGTGAGAGCAGAAGAGTCGGCTTCGTTTGCGAAGCTGTCAGCGAAGTTTCCCCTTCTGGCCGCAGAAGCTCACTCACTGAGAGACGAGCCGAATCCCCAGATTGTCTGATATGTCTTCGTATCATCTACTATGATATCTGCTGAACCGATGACACTAGGTGTAACGAAGTTGATTGGGGTAGAGGGTTTGAGAGATGTGAAGAGTTTCGCCCCATCCCAGGTAGTTTGCCACTGTCAACAGCAAATTCGTCAGTTCAACGGTCACAGAACGCACAGGTCAGGTTTGAATAGCACTCACTATGTCCCATATCTGTTGAGAAGCAATAGGTTGTATGAGAGAGAGAAGACAAGGTATCACAAGGAGTCTTCGATGCATAGTGAGTGGATGAAAGGATGTCGGTAAGCACGTTGCGATCGTGCCTCTTAGTCTGCGGCGTATTCAATAATACGAAAGAGACTCAGGCTCTCTACCTCAGGTTCATATAAGTATGCTCCAGAAGGGTCAGCGGATCCAATACTTCCGCTTTTGTTATTCTGAAGACAACGCGACATCACATCTGAAGATAGAGCTTCTCCATCTTTGAATGACGATACAGTCGCAGAAGCACCAGATCTCCGAAACCTTGTGCGATATATCGCACAGAAGCATCCGAGGGCTTTTCACGAGTTGTCACCCGATAACCAGTGAATATTTAAATAGTCGCTGTTTGGAAAACACCTGCGATGGCATCGTCATCAGTAAGTATTTTAGGAGAATATAACGTATGAATTAACCCACCATAGTGAGATCAGACTGTCTTTTGCAGCCGTTTAGTCGGGGAGAAGGGGAAGAACGAACCATTACAGCATCGCAACGGTACACGGAATCAACTCGTTGCAATCGAATCATGTGCTACTACGTCAGTAGTACCCATTTCCAGCGAATGGGATGAAACCCTTCTGTAGGTGCATATCGCGCCGGTCTCTAAGCTTAAGTTTAGGGTAAGCTAGTCACACGCCTCGCGGAAACCCATAGAAAGACAGTTTGCAGCAGAGGAATCCTACAATTCGACATGATTAGAGAAATTCTAAAACAGTCCCAAAAGATCATCCTGCGGCTGCTGACTCTGCTGCTGCGCAGGTGACGAAGCTTGTGGTTGTGAGGGTGCAGTGGGTACCAGCCCTGTCGAAGGAGATCCGAAATCCCCCATGCTTCCTCCAAATGAGAAACTGTTCAGGCCAACTGATGTCTGAGGTGTCTGAATAGCACCGCCGCCACCACCAAAGATAGACACAAGGTCATCAAGTGGGTTGCTTGATGTTCCGGCAAGGAGGTTGGCTGCAGCCGGAGTTTGTGAGAGCATTTGAGTTGCTGCAAGACCAGAGGGTTGGCCTTCTGCTGCGGGTGCGTCATCGAAGTCGCTGTTGGTGAGAAGCAAATGACGATGTCAGCAGGAAGACAAAGGAGGCAATGATCAGACCACGTACAGTAGGTTCTCGACTTGCTGCCCAGCGGCGACTGTCTGGAGCGCTTTTTGTGTAGAGAATTGATCATCGAGTAACCTAGTGATGCCGAACGATCAATGATATGTATAAGAGGGAGGAGGATCGGGATACGCACTCATTACCCTTCCTCTGCATCGAGTCAGCCCCCACCCTACCTCTGCCAACAAAGGTCTCTTCCGGCTTATGGTAGACACTCGCCAAGCTCGAAATCTCGCCTAGAAGTTCTTCCAAAAGCGCCGCAGATACAGTTGTCCGCGGTATTGAGATAGGAGGGCGGTGTGCCAGAACGACTGCCTGAACAACAAAAGGAAATACAGAGGTGAGAAAAGTCATACCCCAGATGTCAATCAACAAGATGTGCGAACGCAGGGCATTCCGACATTCAATTGAAGGAATACGAGCACGAGCACGCGGAACATATTGCACGGATCTCTCACCTTGGCGGCTCCGGGATCCGTTGACAGCAAGCGCCAGTAGATATATGCCCGATCTCGCACATCAGGTGAATCACAATCCTTTGTGGCAGTATTAAGTACTCGCTGGACGATGCCCTGTGACGAGTCTGGTTTCTTCAAGAAGAGTTTGACAACTGCCGTAAGGGTTTGCAATTGGACCTGGGCAATTTCACATGTCAGTTTTTTTGAACAAGCCGACGGGATGGGAGATGAGGCATATTGAGGTGGCACATACGGGATAGGATTCGTCTGTGAATGTATCAACGAAGATACCTAACAGCTCATCGGCGTTATCGATTTTGTTGGCGTATTCTCCGATGATCCAGATAAGTGATGCTTTCGCCTCAGGCTCATCCAACTCGTCCAGATTGGCACACAAGGTCGGTATGATACCTTCGTATGTTGAAGGGTATTTCCGGAATATGTCCTGAACGAAGTTCATCTTAGAAACCTACAGAGGAGGAGGAGGAGAGGAAGACATACCTTCATCACGACGACAGCTTCTTGTACGACATAGCTCACACGAGTTGCAATGAGCTCCAAAAGTACATGCACACATCGTTCTGCGGCGACATCGATCTTCACAGCTGTTTGACCGATAGCTTTGATGCTCTTCCGCACAAAATCTACGTCGACTTCCGATGCATACCTTGGGCAAGGATGAACACAGTGAATCATAGGAGAGAATGGGAACGTACTCCTTCAACTCGCTCAACAAGGCATCCACATTGTTATCCCCTGCCAACTTCACCATGATATCCAGCTTCTCTATCTTCACGTAAAGCGGGTCATTGTACTTGCAAAAGAAAACCCGCATCTCATTCGACAGGATGTCAGGCCGTTTCTGCAGCAGAAGATTGATATTCCGCAGAGCTACCCATTGCACTTCTGGCGGGGAGGATAGGAGTGTGACGAGTGGGGGAGCCAATTTACGTATGAGTTGCTTAGTGAATTCTTCGCGTCGTACGCCACGCATGTGTATCATGATTACCTGTTGAGAGATTGTGCTGAGCGCGAGAGTTGTTATACGAATGAACGGAGTGACACACCTTGACAGCAGCCAGCACTACACTCCCATTGGCATGCTGGAACTGAGGCACAACTCGTTCGCAGATGTGCTCGCTTTCCTTCTCGTCCTGTGCCACGTAACGAGCCAGTGCGTTGAGGATAGCTATGCGACCCCATTCGGAGCATTCGTTGAGCGCGATCAGGAGTTTGGTAAGGATGGGGGCGGTGATAATGAAGATCGCGGGGTCCGACGACGACGTTGAAGGGAGGGATGTAGCTGCAATGTGTATGTCTGTGAGAGCTAGCACAGTGTTGGCCACAACCTTCGGAGGCGACAGAGATCAGTGTCATTCCGAGAGGACAACAGGACATGAACTCACCATAGGGTTACTGTCCGCGATCATCTCGTGCAACTGCTCTAGGAAGCCGTTATCAATGACCAGCTCGGGCTTCAGATCATAGAGCTTCGCCACACAGAGCGCGGCTGTCTTCCGCACGTATGGGTTCTCATCCCGGAGACACTTCTGCAGGGGGTCGCAAAGATAATCGATAATCTTCTCCGCTCTCAAGACACCCATAGTTCGGATTGCCAACGCCCGTACAAGGGGGTTTGGGTCGTCTGTGTCCTTGACGAATGTGTTGACCGCGAGAATGACGAGTTCAGGTTGTGTTTTGGCATAGTTCATAAGGTAGAGATATACGAGCTTCTTCTGCTCGAGGTCGTCTGTCTGCATGTTCTTGAGAACATCGGGGAAGAGACCGCTGACATCTGGGAATCCAATTCAGAAGAGCTCGCAGTGGAGGAAGCCAGTCATACCTTTGCCGACTGTCATCGACGCTATTGTCCTCTTGATCGCATCCTTTCGTTTCTCCCGGTATTCGCTGTTCAGGTCGACGCTGAGCTCATAGTTTTCGCCTTTCCGGGGAGCTCGTATGCTCATTGAGATTAGTTTCAAGAATTATACACGGAGTCGGAGGATGAGATCAGTTTGAGGCTGAGCCACGCGGGTCCACACAGCTTGCTTTCGTACCACGACCATCTCAGTCATTTGCGCAGTCTGTCGTCCCTCTTTCGATTTCAGGATCTGGAGATACTTGTCGATAAATCAACATTCAATCTTGTGTGAAGGCCCGGCCAAGTTGTTACAGCGCGGGCATCATTCTGCTCTTACCGTCGCGCGAAGCACAAACGATGGCACAGTCGCTCGCGCGGTACACCTCTTGGGTCTCGCTAATGTTCTATATGGCATGGATTTTACCCTACGTCAATTCGACGATGATCCCCAGCAAAGCCGAAATGTGTCCCGTTTACCCTGCGGCCGCTGTCGATGAAGGCATCTTTTTGTGGGCTTCTTAGTAATTCTGCGGGCTGATATAGGTGTTCCCATCTATTCACTCTGTCAGATCCTCAACCGCTTGCTCAGAACTACTTAAGACATCGACAGTCCTCCGCGAAGACTCTATACAACCACCCACCCATGTCGCCGTCGCCTCTCGTAGCCTTTGTCATCGGAGCCGGTGCCAACATCGGCCGTTCAGTGGCCACCCATCTCAAGAGCCAAGGATACGGCGTTGCGTGGGGCTCCCGCAACCCGGATGTCGAACGTCTCAAGAAGGAGGGATTCTTTCCAGTGAAGATCGATGTAACGAAGCACGAGAGCATCAAGGCAGCATTCGAAGCTGTCAACAAGGGCCTCGGTGCTCCCAATGTCGTCGTCTACAATCGTATGTCCGACGCCTCATTTACTCACTAAATCGCCGCCAATCATGGTCTAATCTGGTCTTCACCTCCAGCTATCACCTGGAACCCTCCCAGAAACGGCGACGATCCGCTCACCACCCCCCTCGACAGCCTCAAGCTCGACGTGAACACCGGGGTCGGCGTCTTCGCTGCCGCCCAGCTTGCTCTGCCTGGATTCCGATCCAGTGGCCACAAGGACCATCCCAAGGTCTTCATCGTCACCGGCAACATCATGCCATTCCACCCGCCCGACGTGCCACTTTATACTGGCCTGATCACACAAAAGGTCATAGGCTCGCACTTCGTACATCTCTTCTCGCTGTCTTACGCTGGTGAAGGGTTCAGGTGAGTACCTTTCGTGCCTGTCCATCAACTCTATGCGTGAATCCGATCTCGGTCTGATGTCGTCTATTATCATGTCTATGATTATCATAGATTTCATTTCGCCAGCCTGGTAGGCCCAGATGGCAAGATCCCGGAACCGAATGTGTTTCGTTCCA
This sequence comes from Baeospora myosura, assembly GCA_001179705.1. NCBI lineage: Eukaryota > Fungi > Basidiomycota > Agaricomycetes > Agaricales > Baeospora > Baeospora myosura. The sequence continues at coordinate 9,769 of CEMG01178649.1, forward strand.
GCGGCCCTCTGCATGGGAAGGTGTATTGGGACCTCATCACGCGCAAGGAACCTGCGGAATGGGATCATAGGTACGTTTATATCTCATCTCACGTTCTAAGAATAGTGTTCTAATTAGATCGTGGTAGGTTCCTCGTTGACGGGAAAAGATACCCAGACTATTGAAATTTGATACCTCGTTTTCCCTGTGATATACTGTATGTATTATGATTATCGTTGAAGAATTCCTAACGGTTGTCTTCCGTTCTCACATCGACGTTCATCGCATGAGTGGGATGCAGATGTTCATCAGCGGGACCTGTTTCACCTGTTGGTCGTATCCACGGGAGCGAGATGATACGTCTGCCTTGGCTATTTTCGAAGATCTATTAAGTGTCAGGGTGCACTCGATTAGCGCGCTCAATCTGCCTCGACGTGCGGATACAAATCTCGTTCAAAACCAGTGGCAAGTAGTGG
>CEMG01178650.1:0-13079 GCA_001179705.1 Baeospora myosura
CCACTACTTGCCACTGGTTTTGAACGAGATTTGTATCCGCACGTCGAGGCAGATTGAGCGCGCTAATCGAGTGCACCCTGACACTTAATAGATCTTCGAAAATAGCCAAGGCAGACGTATCATCTCGCTCCCGTGGATACGACCAACAGGTGAAACAGGTCCCGCTGATGAACATCTGCATCCCACTCATGCGATGAACGTCGATGTGAGAACGGAAGACAACCGTTAGGAATTCTTCAACGATAATCATAATACATACAGTATATCACAGGGAAAACGAGGTATCAAATTTCAATAGTCTGGGTATCTTTTCCCGTCAACGAGGAACCTACCACGATCTAATTAGAACACTATTCTTAGAACGTGAGATGAGATATAAACGTACCTATGATCCCATTCCGCAGGTTCCTTGCGCGTGATGAGGTCCCAATACACCTTCCCATGCAGAGGGCCGCTGGAACGAAACACATTCGGTTCCGGGATCTTGCCATCTGGGCCTACCAGGCTGGCGAAATGAAATCTATGATAATCATAGACATGATAATAGACGACATCAGACCGAGATCGGATTCACGCATAGAGTTGATGGACAGGCACGAAAGGTACTCACCTGAACCCTTCACCAGCGTAAGACAGCGAGAAGAGATGTACGAAGTGCGAGCCTATGACCTTTTGTGTGATCAGGCCAGTATAAAGTGGCACGTCGGGCGGGTGGAATGGCATGATGTTGCCGGTGACGATGAAGACCTTGGGATGGTCCTTGTGGCCACTGGATCGGAATCCAGGCAGAGCAAGCTGGGCGGCAGCGAAGACGCCGACCCCGGTGTTCACGTCGAGCTTGAGGCTGTCGAGGGGGGTGGTGAGCGGATCGTCGCCGTTTCTGGGAGGGTTCCAGGTGATAGCTGGAGGTGAAGACCAGATTAGACCATGATTGGCGGCGATTTAGTGAGTAAATGAGGCGTCGGACATACGATTGTAGACGACGACATTGGGAGCACCGAGGCCCTTGTTGACAGCTTCGAATGCTGCCTTGATGCTCTCGTGCTTCGTTACATCGATCTTCACTGGAAAGAATCCCTCCTTCTTGAGACGTTCGACATCCGGGTTGCGGGAGCCCCACGCAACGCCGTATCCTTGGCTCTTGAGATGGGTGGCCACTGAACGGCCGATGTTGGCACCGGCTCCGATGACAAAGGCTACGAGAGGCGACGGCGACATGGGTGGGTGGTTGTATAGAGTCTTCGCGGAGGACTGTCGATGTCTTAAGTAGTTCTGAGCAAGCGGTTGAGGATCTGACAGAGTGAATAGATGGGAACACCTATATCAGCCCGCAGAATTACTAAGAAGCCCACAAAAAGATGCCTTCATCGACAGCGGCCGCAGGGTAAACGGGACACATTTCGGCTTTGCTGGGGATCATCGTCGAATTGACGTAGGGTAAAATCCATGCCATATAGAACATTAGCGAGACCCAAGAGGTGTACCGCGCGAGCGACTGTGCCATCGTTTGTGCTTCGCGCGACGGTAAGAGCAGAATGATGCCCGCGCTGTAACAACTTGGCCGGGCCTTCACACAAGATTGAATGTTGATTTATCGACAAGTATCTCCAGATCCTGAAATCGAAAGAGGGACGACAGACTGCGCAAATGACTGAGATGGTCGTGGTACGAAAGCAAGCTGTGTGGACCCGCGTGGCTCAGCCTCAAACTGATCTCATCCTCCGACTCCGTGTATAATTCTTGAAACTAATCTCAATGAGCATACGAGCTCCCCGGAAAGGCGAAAACTATGAGCTCAGCGTCGACCTGAACAGCGAATACCGGGAGAAACGAAAGGATGCGATCAAGAGGACAATAGCGTCGATGACAGTCGGCAAAGGTATGACTGGCTTCCTCCACTGCGAGCTCTTCTGAATTGGATTCCCAGATGTCAGCGGTCTCTTCCCCGATGTTCTCAAGAACATGCAGACAGACGACCTCGAGCAGAAGAAGCTCGTATATCTCTACCTTATGAACTATGCCAAAACACAACCTGAACTCGTCATTCTCGCGGTCAACACATTCGTCAAGGACACAGACGACCCAAACCCCCTTGTACGGGCGTTGGCAATCCGAACTATGGGTGTCTTGAGAGCGGAGAAGATTATCGATTATCTTTGCGACCCCCTGCAGAAGTGTCTCCGGGATGAGAACCCATACGTGCGGAAGACAGCCGCGCTCTGTGTGGCGAAGCTCTATGATCTGAAGCCCGAGCTGGTCATTGATAACGGCTTCCTAGAGCAGTTGCACGAGATGATCGCGGACAGTAACCCTATGGTGAGTTCATGTCCTGTTGTCCTCTCGGAATGACACTGATCTCTGTCGCCTCCGAAGGTTGTGGCCAACACTGTGCTAGCTCTCACAGACATACACATTGCAGCTACATCCCTCCCTTCAACGTCGTCGTCGGACCCCGCGATCTTCATTATCACCGCCCCCATCCTTACCAAACTCCTGATCGCGCTCAACGAATGCTCCGAATGGGGTCGCATAGCTATCCTCAACGCACTGGCTCGTTACGTGGCACAGGACGAGAAGGAAAGCGAGCACATCTGCGAACGAGTTGTGCCTCAGTTCCAGCATGCCAATGGGAGTGTAGTGCTGGCTGCTGTCAAGGTGTGTCACTCCGTTCATTCGTATAACAACTCTCGCGCTCAGCACAATCTCTCAACAGGTAATCATGATACACATGCGTGGCGTACGACGCGAAGAATTCACTAAGCAACTCATACGTAAATTGGCTCCCCCACTCGTCACACTCCTATCCTCCCCGCCAGAAGTGCAATGGGTAGCTCTGCGGAATATCAATCTTCTGCTGCAGAAACGGCCTGACATCCTGTCGAATGAGATGCGGGTTTTCTTTTGCAAGTACAATGACCCGCTTTACGTGAAGATAGAGAAGCTGGATATCATGGTGAAGTTGGCAGGGGATAACAATGTGGATGCCTTGTTGAGCGAGTTGAAGGAGTACGTTCCCATTCTCTCCTATGATTCACTGTGTTCATCCTTGCCCAAGGTATGCATCGGAAGTCGACGTAGATTTTGTGCGGAAGAGCATCAAAGCTATCGGTCAAACAGCTGTGAAGATCGATGTCGCCGCAGAACGATGTGTGCATGTACTTTTGGAGCTCATTGCAACTCGTGTGAGCTATGTCGTACAAGAAGCTGTCGTCGTGATGAAGGTATGTCTTCCTCTCCTCCTCCTCCTCTGTAGGTTTCTAAGATGAACTTCGTTCAGGACATATTCCGGAAATACCCTTCAACATACGAAGGTATCATACCGACCTTGTGTGCCAATCTGGACGAGTTGGATGAGCCTGAGGCGAAAGCATCACTTATCTGGATCATCGGAGAATACGCCAACAAAATCGATAACGCCGATGAGCTGTTAGGTATCTTCGTTGATACATTCACAGACGAATCCTATCCCGTATGTGCCACCTCAATATGCCTCATCTCCCATCCCGTCGGCTTGTTCAAAAAAACTGACATGTGAAATTGCCCAGGTCCAATTGCAAACCCTTACGGCAGTTGTCAAACTCTTCTTGAAGAAACCAGACTCGTCACAGGGCATCGTCCAGCGAGTACTTAATACTGCCACAAAGGATTGTGATTCACCTGATGTGCGAGATCGGGCATATATCTACTGGCGCTTGCTGTCAACGGATCCCGGAGCCGCCAAGGTGAGAGATCCGTGCAATATGTTCCGCGTGCTCGTGCTCGTATTCCTTCAATTGAATGTCGGAATGCCCTGCGTTCGCACATCTTGTTGATTGACATCTGGGGTATGACTTTTCTCACCTCTGTATTTCCTTTTGTTGTTCAGGCAGTCGTTCTGGCACACCGCCCTCCTATCTCAATACCGCGGACAACTGTATCTGCGGCGCTTTTGGAAGAACTTCTAGGCGAGATTTCGAGCTTGGCGAGTGTCTACCATAAGCCGGAAGAGACCTTTGTTGGCAGAGGTAGGGTGGGGGCTGACTCGATGCAGAGGAAGGGTAATGAGTGCGTATCCCGATCCTCCTCCCTCTTATACATATCATTGATCGTTCGGCATCACTAGGTTACTCGATGATCAATTCTCTACACAAAAAGCGCTCCAGACAGTCGCCGCTGGGCAGCAAGTCGAGAACCTACTGTACGTGGTCTGATCATTGCCTCCTTTGTCTTCCTGCTGACATCGTCATTTGCTTCTCACCAACAGCGACTTCGATGACGCACCCGCAGCAGAAGGCCAACCCTCTGGTCTTGCAGCAACTCAAATGCTCTCACAAACTCCGGCTGCAGCCAACCTCCTTGCCGGAACATCAAGCAACCCACTTGATGACCTTGTGTCTATCTTTGGTGGTGGCGGCGGTGCTATTCAGACACCTCAGACATCAGTTGGCCTGAACAGTTTCTCATTTGGAGGAAGCATGGGGGATTTCGGATCTCCTTCGACAGGGCTGGTACCCACTGCACCCTCACAACCACAAGCTTCGTCACCTGCGCAGCAGCAGAGTCAGCAGCCGCAGGATGATCTTTTGGGACTGTTTTAGAATTTCTCTAATCATGTCGAATTGTAGGATTCCTCTGCTGCAAACTGTCTTTCTATGGGTTTCCGCGAGGCGTGTGACTAGCTTACCCTAAACTTAAGCTTAGAGACCGGCGCGATATGCACCTACAGAAGGGTTTCATCCCATTCGCTGGAAATGGGTACTACTGACGTAGTAGCACATGATTCGATTGCAACGAGTTGATTCCGTGTACCGTTGCGATGCTGTAATGGTTCGTTCTTCCCCTTCTCCCCGACTAAACGGCTGCAAAAGACAGTCTGATCTCACTATGGTGGGTTAATTCATACGTTATATTCTCCTAAAATACTTACTGATGACGATGCCATCGCAGGTGTTTTCCAAACAGCGACTATTTAAATATTCACTGGTTATCGGGTGACAACTCGTGAAAAGCCCTCGGATGCTTCTGTGCGATATATCGCACAAGGTTTCGGAGATCTGGTGCTTCTGCGACTGTATCGTCATTCAAAGATGGAGAAGCTCTATCTTCAGATGTGATGTCGCGTTGTCTTCAGAATAACAAAAGCGGAAGTATTGGATCCGCTGACCCTTCTGGAGCATACTTATATGAACCTGAGGTAGAGAGCCTGAGTCTCTTTCGTATTATTGAATACGCCGCAGACTAAGAGGCACGATCGCAACGTGCTTACCGACATCCTTTCATCCACTCACTATGCATCGAAGACTCCTTGTGATACCTTGTCTTCTCTCTCTCATACAACCTATTGCTTCTCAACAGATATGGGACATAGTGAGTGCTATTCAAACCTGACCTGTGCGTTCTGTGACCGTTGAACTGACGAATTTGCTGTTGACAGTGGCAAACTACCTGGGATGGGGCGAAACTCTTCACATCTCTCAAACCCTCTACCCCAATCAACTTCGTTACACCTAGTGTCATCGGTTCAGCAGATATCATAGTAGATGATACGAAGACATATCAGACAATCTGGGGATTCGGCTCGTCTCTCAGTGAGTGAGCTTCTGCGGCCAGAAGGGGAAACTTCGCTGACAGCTTCGCAAACGAAGCCGACTCTTCTGCTCTCACATTGAACAATTTGAAGGTTGGGCACCTAATCGACGCGTTTTTCCTCGAGTCCTAGCCTCTAATGAACCCCTTCGTTTTGATAGTCGAAGAATTCGAACAACTACTGGACATTGATGAACTACTTGTTTAGTCCTACCGACGGAGCCAATGCCGCTGGTCTCACATATATTCGGGTCAACCTGGGCGCGTCGGATTTCTCTGCGGGATGTGCGTACGCTTGCCTGTCAGATATCGTTTCATTTCTGACGCGTTCGTTGAAATCTAGTGTATAGTTTCGATGATACCAGCGGGGACACGTCGTTCAGCAGTTTCAACATTAACAAAGCGCCCTCTTACCTATTTTCTGTCCTCAAGGATATCCAGTCCGTTAATAGCCGTACGTTCTGTGATGACCTGTCTATCTCTTTCTCTGAAATACTTCCAATCCTAGTCATCAAAGTACACCTTACGCCATGGTCACCTGTGCGAATCCTTTACCGAGCTTTCAAACGACCACTCATGCATTCTGTTGTCTACAGCCCGGGTGGATGAAGAGCTCTGGCACCATGAATGGAGGCACCCTCCAGTCGAGTCTCGTCACAAATTGTTCAGCTTTCACCTAGATATATGCGCGTTAACGTGGGACTAATGTTTCCAATTGCTAGATGCGACATATCTGTTGAAATGCCTCCAAGGCTTCAAGAACAACGGGATCCCATTGTACGCCATCAATATACAGAATGAGCCATTGAACAGCAACCCCACGTACCCGACGTCGACATTGACACCGGCGCAAGAGGCACAGATTGGGACAGCCTTGAGGACTTTGATGAATAACAACGGTTTCTCTGGGGTTAAACTCATCGGTGAGCTCTTTGTCCCCGTGTAGTGACGCTTCCAATATACCAACCGGTTCATTTTTGGGATGCTAGGATATGATCATAATTGGAACAACGCTGGAACGTACCCAATTCAGCTGATGCAGGCCGCCCCGAATACGTTTGATGGAGTATCTTTTCACTGTTATTCGGTACGTGGCTCATTGGCGAGCCCAGTTAATTGGCTCATGGCTCTACAGGGGTCGGTTACCGATCAGGATACCTTCCATACTGCATATCCTACCAAAGAAGTAAGTCGTCGGGGCGCTGTCACGAAATAAAGTGCCTGTATCTAATCTGGTTCCTCTCTGCCTTCCAAGATCTACTTCAATGGTCAGTATGCTCGTAGCATTTATATTACTTTTCGGGATGGCAAGCTGAATCCCCAATTTAGAGTGTGCCGGAACTATCGGTAGCGATTGGTGGAGTGATATCAAGGTAGCATGTTTGCTCTGTTTACTGCTTGAGCACTGCCGTGTGACTGACTCGCGTGCAATTGTCTTTAGTGGTATATGGACAACATGTAAGAGATAGCATCGTCAAGTTGCGCCTTGATTATTTTCTGACGCATCCACCATTCTTCATAGTTTCATCGGTAAGAAATACACACTGGTACGTCATGCACTCTAACGAAACGAAACTTATTTCAGGCGCCATTACGCATAACTCTCACACCGGGCTTATGTGGAATCTCGCATTGGACGGAAATGGTAATCCTAAACTTCCCGGAACGAACAGCTGTGGCGGCAATGGCTGCAGGGCCGTTGTCACGGTCAACAGCGATGGCACTTACTCTATGAATCAGGAGTGTACGTCGAACTTTTCTAGCATGGGCCTACATACAAGGATAGGCTATTGACCGTGCGAGTATACTTACAGTCTATTCGATGGCCCATGCATCCAAAGCCATCCTACCAAAGGACGTCGGAGGTCCATGGGGCAAGCGAATCGGGGTAAGTATTGGTGGAACGCTGAACTGGGCTCTAGTGGTCGGCGCATATGTCACCGCAAGAGTGAGTTCTACAGACTGGTTAAGATATTCCCTTGTCGTTCTCAACTGTGCGTAACCACATGTCGACTTTCATCGTAGCCTAACTGGTGTTGATCACTGACACGATGGTTGACCTTCTAGGGGACGACAGTCCTAATGGTTCTTGGAACCCGACTCCCGTATTGACGACTATTGAATTCCGCGGCATGCAGGTGTGTAGTGAGCACTTATTGGTTGGTACTCTCCTTGAAGAACATACAGGCGACGTATACTTTCCCCGTAGGCGTTACGACGCTATGGTGGTATGGTGAGTGATCCGTGACGTATAGGCCCGTTCGCAGATACTAACCGCTCTCTATGACCATGTCTCGCAGCTCCTGCGACGTCTTTGAACGTCACTGCTCAAGACGATTCGTATGAAGTCTATGCCGAGAGCGATGGAAAGCAAGAGAGATTACACTTCTCCAAGTAGATATGCGCACGGCAGCTCATCTTCTAGATTATTCACCACTATACTTCTACATCTCTATACCCCCTTCCTTTTCTTCAGTTGTCTTAACATCTCAAGAGCCACAGTCTATCTATCTATCTATCACGAAACCCCATGTATGCTCACGACGTTCCACTCACTCTTCGGTGCAATGCGCCAATATATATGTACTAGCCTTCATGACTCACACGCCTCGCATTGCATTTTAGCACGGCCATATGTACATCGTAGAGAGAAGCCAATGTGTTCTAGAAATCAACATCTAGCGGCCACTTCTACCAAGGGAGTATCGGCCTGGATACTTCCCGGACATCAAATACCACTTCTGAAGGGGATATTGGTACCCAAGAAGCCTGACGGCAGAGCACGACGTACGCCACGTAAGTTTCTTGGCAGCCAATGTAGACAACATGGCCTTCTTACCTCCCAGTTCACTTCATTAATCCGCAACCTCCTCAGGGAAGGCGAAGCTCGCATGATTTCGGTGGCCACCTCCACGGAGACGTCGATCGTATCTACGCACTCGAATTCAGCCGTATGCAGGAATTTTAATCCGGCACAGAGGGCTGGAAAGGCGACCTGTGAGTAGATCAGATATGGCCGCCGGAACTGCAAGGATAACACATTGAGAATACAGACCAGCGTCCCTATGTCGACGGCGACCGCCACCTCTCGCAACCGTGTACAGGAGGTGCATATCTTCGCCATATCACCTTGCTCGAGTTCCATGGTTTTAAAATTCAGAATTTGCAAGGTGCCTGCTTCGGCGAGACAGTCTACGAGAGCTTCCAGGCTCCCAGGAAAGTCCGGCTCGCTGTCGCTTATAGTCGAGAGACGCTCGATGGGCGAATTGGATATCGCCCTTACGATCCAGTTCACGAGATGGCCGTACTCCTCTTCCTCGTACGCCTGGTGGCGGACGGTGAAAGAGCGCAACGACTTCAAAGGTGGCATGGTCGGGGGAATTTTGAGTTGCTGTTTAGTACCGTACTATGTTAGGAAATGCGATTGGAAAAGCAGTGATGTTGGCCTACAAGATAGTGCTGTAGATCCAAGGTGTGCAGCAAGGGCAGTTGACCAAGGAAGGTAAAGACGTCTTGGTCGGTCAGAGAATACGAGAGTCCCAATGAGAAAGATTGGAGGCCTTCCTTCACAAATGGGATAAAAGAATTCAAGACGCCAGGCGTCACCGAGCCGCAGTTGTTCTTGGAAGAGATTGGGTAGGTGCGTAGTCATGAGCTTAGAAATTGAAGGTCTCACCAGCAAGTGCAACTCGATCAAGGTGCCCGATAGTCGATCAAGCCAGTCCGGCAGAATTTCGAGGATGGTTCTACCGGGACTCTGGATGGTCAGCTTTGTGAGCCCGAGAATTTCAACGAGGATGGGCGCTCTGAGATTGTCCGTGCAAGAGGAGTTCACTGTCAGTTCAGTGAGAGAAGGACAATCTCTCAGTGCACGAAGTACATCGTCGAACAAGTCCTCGTGAAAGCTACGGGGAGCGAGGGTTACGGAGCAGAGATTCTTCGCCTCATTAACGAGGCTCAGAATAGTTTGGGGCAACAGGTTTGTGGGAGGTGGCCGCGCAGAGAGGAAGCCTAGCGGTGAAGCATGTGCAGCTATCTGAGACTAGCATAGGCAGCGAGCTGGGCACAAACATACCAGATATTTCTATAGTCTGAACGTAGGAGACGTTACGGGGAAGATTGGCCGATAAGAACAAGGAGGGTTCCTGAAGTCAATTCCCTTAGCATGCAACTGGTTCGTCGGTGCTCGCGGACTTACAGAAGGTATCCCTCTGTCTCTTAAATTTAGAATGACGCTGGAACGGGGAGACAGAACGACTCTTGAATATAGCATCTTCGCCGCTGCACGATTGAAATCAGAATTTACAAGCGAGCATAGAGCGAGAGTTTGAAAGTAGTCTCGAAGGTGTTCGAGAAAGCAGACGACAAGATCATAGGACGGAAAGCGATCCGAAGACACCACAGTATCCATGATGTTTACAGCAAGACGGGGTCAGTTCAAGTGGAAGGTAAGATTTTGAACTGATCTGCAGGATATGCCAAGATTATGATAGAAATCCCTTTGGAGTTGAATAATGGTGTTGGACGATATCGAGGAAGGAGGGAGAAAGAGTCGAAGCCTTTCACTGTAAGCGCCGCCGCGCCCTAGATATACGGGGATGTTTACCTAACTCATCTTACGTTATCGCACGTGGTTGGCTCTTTTTATCACCTGCGTCCGAAGTGTTGCCGCGGGTTGAGTCGAGTCGAGTCAGGTTGTCAACCCGGATGTCAACCCACACGGTCAGGTTGCACTGGGTTATGACCCAGGTTTGATCGAGTCAGCTTTCCCATACGCCAAATTTGTTCCCACGACTTGAGCACCTCCTGTTCCGCACTGGGGGAGGACGAGAGAGGCTCAGATGGTCTCAGTCTCTCAGAGGGACGCGTCAAACTTTTTTTCCGCTGGAAAAAAAACAGCAACGGATTGAAGAGAACAGAGTCACGTGAGTCAATAGAATTTCTTCAGCACGATCAAGGATTGCTGAAGAAATTCTATTGACTCACATGACCGTTTTCGCGTTTTCGCGTTTTCGTGCTTTGCAGGACAGTAATTTAAGCAGGCTACAAATAATGTGAATTGTAATCTATATACGCTGTGCTTGAACAACTGGGGGTACCACAGGTTCATCCGACTCTTCTGGAGGCATGTTTCGCAACAGCTCCAAAAGCTCGTCCACTTGACCACCGAGCAACAATTCGCGTATGGCATTCTCAGTCACTTCACCCTCAATCACATAGTCCTCCTCCCTCGCAAGCCAATCCATCGAGAAATCTAAGCGATCCTGCTTGTACAGATACTTCAAGATCTGTAAGACCTCAAGTAGACCGGGAGATAGTCGGTTACGACGAAGCGTGCAAGTCTCCTTGCTCGAGGAGAATACCCGCTCGCAAGGAACCGAAGAGGCTTGGACGGGGAGGATGTCCAGAGCTACCTTGTACAGCATAGGCTTTTTCATTTCCATCCGCTGATAATCCAGTGAGTACACGTTCGCGGTTCAACGTTGAAATGGGTCAATTCAACTTACATCCCAATATGCTACCAGATCGAAGCGCTTTGAAGGCTCAACCACCTCGAGCCCTTCGCTTTTGTAGAGCACAAACTCCCTCTCTGCTACACGGCGGTCATCCTTGAGACTTTCCCGTTCAATTCGCCGTTTTTCGTTGAGAGAAAGGGTGGGCTCGTGTTCGGGTTCGGGCTCGGGTGTTGTCCTGTGAGGCGTCGAGGAACCTGCTGCTGTTGAAAAGGATGGTTGTGGAGCATGTGAACTAGTCGCTTGCGAGTTTTGCGAAGCGGAGGATAATGGTGGAAGAGATGATGATAGACTTGGCAAGGTTGGTAAGGAAACCATACGCCGGGGCAGACCCACCATTCCCGCAACTCGGGCAACACCAGAGGCCTGAGCAGAAGCTGCATCTCGGATGATAGGATGTGTACTGGATCGTGCCAATGCTTGAGGTTTGTTGGCGGCGTTGGTGTGGCGTCTATCGGTGACAAACGAGGTCATCTGTTATGTGTAATGAGTTCGACGTTGTTGTATTTGACAGAATATGAACACACCGTTTGAATCATCCATTCCTCAGCCTGTTTTGCGTCGTCGGCAGGCCAATGCTTTTCAATCCACTCGAGCTTCATCGTTGGATTGAGGACTGGATATGTAGAGTGTTAAGCTATTCAAAAATTAAGGAAAGAGGAAACATACTCATCGCAAGTGCGTATATGCGACTCTTCCGTCCCTTGGCCACGTACTTCTGTATCATTTTAATCCCTACTCCAATGTAGTGCGCCAACTCGGGTATTTGTGTCTGTAGATCAAGCCATGAGTCCAAAAGCATCTCAAATACCGGGAGCGCCATCGAGAGTGTCGGTGTCTTCTCTGCAGAAAGAAGCTCTTGAGCTGAATGCGCGACGGCAAGAATAGACTGAATGTCATGGAGTACTTGATACTGCATATCGGTGAACAACAGTGGTTTGAGGGATGCTTGTTCTGGGTAAGTGAGGAAAAGCTGAACCGCCTAATTAGTTTGATGCCACGAATATCAATACCACAAAAACCATGAAGGGAGTATTATGATACGCACGGGGTAGGCTCCGATAAGACGATCTGACATCAAGAAAGTTGAGGACCATCGTGTCTCGCAATCACGCAGGAGCTGAAGAACACGAATAACGACTCCGGGACCCCAGAGGAATCGCTCATTCCCTTGCTTGATGATACTTCTCAAATCTGACCGTCGCTGCCCAGATGCACGGCAGGCAGCTACTATTTTCCTACTCCCGTTCACCGGGTCCGACTCAAGCGCCTGAGCATACGCCTCTAGGTGCCAGTGTTCCGCCTGCTCTGGATCATCGGATGATTCTATAACTGGGATGCGTGGGTGTTTCTTCAGTTCGTCAAGGACCGTCTGCGCTGAGATATTAATGATATGAGGAAAACATCTGAGAAGGTAAAGTAATGAGTGCCGATGATTTACCATGGAAATCACATACATACCGGATACGATTGCCATCGGCGTCGAACTCGAAGATTTCCTCGTCAAGTTCCACCTCAAAGATTACTTGTACTCCCTCCATCAATGTGTTATTGTTGGCGGCATTGTCGAGCGTGCCTTGACCGAGCTTGTGAATTATGTCAGTCTGGATTTCTAGAAGTTGAACGGATGGAGTCTGCAGACACATACCTTGTGTAATATCCCAGCGTCCCTAAATATCTCTACAATGATCTTCGAAAGATGTTTCCCATCGTGTCGCCCTTCGACTACGCGGAATGCAAGAAGTCGATTTGCCGTCACCAGACGACCATCCGCATCCTTGGTCGAGAAGTGAACTGTAACCGCCATGAACGACGCCAGATTCGGATCACTCCAGATATCTGATGTGAAGGATATACGGCCTAGGGCCCCCTAGCATGATATACACGAGTATCACGACGGAGCATATGATAACTGCACCGGTATATCGCTGATGGACTGACCTTTAGCTCTTCTATTAGTGCAAGATGCGCTAGTCTTGCCGCGGTCCGGTTCGCGAACCT
>CEMG01178663.1:0-10615 GCA_001179705.1 Baeospora myosura
GCCGCATTCTTTCGAGATTTCCTGGGTTTGGGCTTGGGCTTGGGATCCTTCGACGCGACGACGTCCTTTGACGCGGTCGTTTTGACGCTTTTTGCAGGGGCCCTTCCTGAGGGCGCTGTGAACAAGTAAATAAACGGTAAAAACAGCAACAAGACGAAACAACTGCACTGACTACGGGTTTTTTTACCGCACTCACTTGCACCATCGCTATGGCCACTTTCATACTCGACATCCGAGCTTTCTAGACTGGTGAGATCGCTGTCCGAGTCACTGCCAGGTTCGATAACGTCCTGATCCGAGTCTGGCGCGACTGGTGCTGTTTTTAGTCTGGCCGACTGACGACGCGTCGAAACCATGTAGGAACTAAAGCCAGTTGAGATTTAGCAGAAGGTGATGGTGGTTTGAAGACAAGAATGAAGATGGCAATAAATTGCGTTCAAACTTCACGGCTTCTGAGCAGGTGGCAGCGCCCGGAACTTGCCGAATGGTAAGCCCCTGTCAGAATTGAGAAATTTCTTTTCTCTTTCGATCTGCCTGAATCGCTCGTCGCACCGCCGACGACACCACTGGCACCTACGCCCGCACCCGCACCCGATTGGCCAACCCACCCTCCGACGTTCGCCTCCGCGACTCTCACGCCCTTCACCCAAACTCGACTTCCCCGCCCAAATGTCCAACGTGTACGCCAAAATCGATCCCTCCGCGACCATGACGTCCCCACCGCCAAAATGCATCTGGTCACCCAATTCCAAGACTTTGAAGACCATCCCTCCGCCCATCCGCCCACCCATCCTCAGTAGCAGTAAGTCTCTTTTCCCTCCCTCCCCATAGGAATCCCCGCGCTGACGCGTACGTTTCAGCAGCAGTACATACTATGTCTTTATTCTGAAGTTCAATACATATCCTTTTTCAAACCACCTCGAGAGACCTCAAGCTACGCCTGAAATCACCATACTGCAAGCTTCCGCTACATTCAGTCTCAATACGGATACGAAGGCTTCGCGATGGGAGTTTCCGAGTCAAAAAGGTACGTACCGTCATGAACTTCAGTTTTGTCCAGCTCTCTAACTCCCTCTGTCCTCACAGCTATCATGCATTCATCATGGGAAGACAACGCTACATAACAGGTGAGTCAACTTACACCTTTCCCCATCCTCTGAACTAACAAAGTACAGCATATACGCATACACGTCACCACCCGACCCCGGCAACCTTTTCTCCTCACTCTCGTCACGCCAGAACGCCCGCCCGCTCAACGCGACTCCAAGAGACCCCCAAATCACATTAAACGCTATGTACGACACGATATCTACAGTATACGGGCGACAACGCACTACGACGGACGACAACGCACTACTACGATCCCACCGCGACTCACGAAGACCAGCGACTACACGACACGAGACGACACGAGACACCACCACCTACCCACCAAGTTGCAACCCCACCCAACCCCGCGCAGAACGACCCACACAGTGCTACAGCCGGATCTCGAGGTATACGCAAGACAGGGCGAGCCAGGTACGTGAATGCACCTCAGATATCGATTCGGAATACCGCCGACTAACGCCCGACATTTTCCTCACGCAGACCTTTTCCTTTTCCTCGCTCAGAGGCTGAGAGCCGCCACGTCGTCAGCCTTCAGCACCCAGCAACCCAACCCCAACTTCCAACAAGTTCACGAAGTGTCAAGAGTCAAGACCGCTGCGCCTACGACACGTCGACACGTCGACACGTCATCAGATGGGGGATGGAGGTACCAGCAGGTGGAGTTACGAGGTAGATGGACTGACGAGGTAGATGAGATGGATGGAATGGACTGACGAGGTCCGAGGTACGTCTCCACAAAGCCAAAACCACACAACGACCCACGCTGACGTATCCCTAGATCGACGTACGCCCGTACAGCCCCGTTATACCGGGTCGCACGCAATACTGAGATCCAAATCCAAATCACACTCAAGTCCGACTCGCACTCACGCCCGAATCACACCCAATGCACTCACGCCCGCACTCAAGCCCAGCCCACCCAATACACCCAATACACTCAAACCCACGACTCCCCCACGGGCCACGGCGCCGATGGCTGTATCCCACCAGACTCTCATCCCACCCCACTGGCACGGCGAAGACAGTACGAGTACGACGATGGTCTCAATCTCGACGTTCAACGTCAAGTATCAGCAAACCAAATCCAAAACAAATCGTACCCCCGGCGCCTTGCAACGCGCACCGCGAGAGAACGACCACCTTCCACCCTCCGGGGAACGACCGCCGCGAATGACTCTGCAGAGTCGGGAGGGCCGCTAGCTCGGGGAAGGGATGGAATGGTCGGCACGGGAGGACGGAAGGCGGCTCGACGAGCCTTCCGCTGCGTGCGCCAACGCGGGGGGATTGCGGCGTGCGGCGTTCGGCGTGCGCTGACTCCTAGCGGCAGGCTGTGGGGCGGAGAGTTGGCTGGAGGCTGTGGGGCGAAGCGTCGGATGTGGGACGGAGAGTTGGATGTGGTGCGGAGAGTTGGACTATAAGGTACATACGGTGAGTCAAAATAGCGAATTCGATGAACGAAACGTACTCACCTCGCGCTCGATTCATAGATGTCGCTTGAGCCTTACATCCACATCGCAACGTTGGCGACGCAGAGCAGAAGACGAGGGCGACGAGGGACTAGTGGGACTAGTGGGTCTAGTGGGGTTAGCGAGAGGAAGGACGCAGTGGGAGGGCAGGCGCGTAAGGGTGGACCTTCGCGCTGTGTGCCAGCATACGTACGTGGCGTCATTTGAGACCTGTGGGCAGGAGCTAGGACCTGGCGGAGGTGAGTTAGTGACAATGAGGATGGTATGAACTCGGATCTTGAGACTTACGTTGGTGTTTTCCAGCAGATCGCATTAACCAAGCCACGCCCGTCATCCAAAACTCAAGTATACGCGCGTGAGACGGCGGTCGATTGGCGGCTCGAGAAGGATGGGCGGCTCGAGAAGACGTCGTCGCCGAGCCTTGCGGTAGCGTCCTACCAGGCTCGAGTCAACGAGTCGAGGCAGGACGCGGCGAGATACTATCGACTTCAGGCGCGTATTGGCGCCATGAATCGAATGGGTTCTATAGAAGGACAGGTGAGTTTGGTGTTTCGTATTATGTGATTAAGACTTACCTACATACCGTGTCCAGATCTTCGATGAAGCGCCGATTGAAGACGGGAGTCGATGGGCGAGGTGCCCTCAGAGAGGGAGGCGGGTTGTCGTGTCTACGGGAGTCCATGCTAGAACGTAGTCTAACAACGATGGTCAGTGAGTAACATAGAATGATGTAAAGGTAGACCTACGAATCTGATATCGTGCTTGTTAGAGGTACGAGTAAGAGGTTCACATGTCCAAAGGATCTGTGCGAAATGTGAGTATATAGGATATGGTTCGTGGACTTCGTATGAGGTGACTGACCTGACCTAGCTTCAGCGACCTCTCGTATCGTCCGGTATCTTCAGCAATGGGGGCGTAATGAGCGTTCTATCTGAGAAGAAGTCAGCGAAGAAACTCAGACCAAATGAAAGAGCTTGACTCACGCATTGCGACCAAACGGTTGAAGGCGGCGTGAGTGCTTGAGTATCGCGTCCGAGTCAAATATACGTTGATGGATCTGTCAAGGAAGGTAAGCATGATACATTTAAATAATATACGAGGCGACTGACTCAAGAATCATATCACCCAGGACCCTTATAACGTCTTGCACGTAATACCTATAGTCCAAAGAAGGGTGACCGTCGTGCTATATCGAAGGAATGGCGTTCACGGTAAGGATAGACTCAAGGATGATGTCAAAGATATAAAACCACTTACGACAAAATGCATCTAATCGACGTAAGGATTGACTCGGAGCCTCCGGCGACAAGTGGAAGCTCTAAACCGAGGTGAGAACGAGTCAATATGTGAGGAAATAAACATGAGCTGACCTGGCACAAGACAGCATCGTAAACAGTGAAGTTCGAACCCTTACACCTATCAGTAGCATCATAGTCCCGGGACTACGAGTAGGCAACGTGTTAGAACGACATGGAAGGTGTAGACTTGCGAAACCTACGAACAAGAGGTGGTCCTCATCATGAGTATCAAATTGGACGCTCTGTTGTTCAAGGTGAGTATGTTTCGTTTGAAATATGTACGGGACATGACTGACATGGTGTCATAGACCTATCGCACCTTCCAAGTACTTCACAAGCTACGACGTCGTTGGGTAAGACTTCCGTAATGCAGTTCAGGTGCTGATAGATGAGATGTGCAACGAGTTAGAACAACATTACATATGTGGACTTACGCGCAAGATCTCAAGCTCTGAATCAAAGTGAGTACGAGTGAGTACGAGTTAATGTGTGAAGAAATAAAAATGGACTGACCTTTGTCAAGACAGCATCGTGAACCTTGACTTCGACTTGTATTCCTCAACGTTGACTTCATAGACTTATATCTCATGGGAGCAATAACCCAGAACATGCCGGGTTACACGACGACGAGCAAAGGTGAGCGCTGCATGAGGAGTAGGGATCGCTACCTGCGCAATGAACAAGGTCAGTATTCGCCGCTGCATCATGATGGTTGACCACGAATCTTACTTTTACTCTAGTCGCGTCTTTGAACCCGTTAGTGTAATATTCCGACGGCCGAGTCAAGGACTCAAGAAGATGAGTCGTCCGTGAGTCGACCTTGCGCAATCCCTACGAAATGAGGTTAGTACTAGTTATGTTGTTGAATAGACTATGCGGCTTACATTTGACCCTAGTCGCGTCCTTGACTGACTTCGTAGTGATACATTCTGGCCGACCTCAATGGTAATGAACTTGCTGTTACGATGCCGTACAGCAGGGGCTGTGATCCTGACAGACGTCGTTGACAAGCAAAGCTATAGAGAAAAATCTAGTCAGTTGAAGTTCGGAGTCATGTCGTCACAATTAACACTGACCTCAATGCTAAGACTGTTGCAGATGCGTTCACAGATCGTAACAAGGGCATTTTGTATTGGATTTGGATGCCAATCTGGAAGATACTATGTTAGTTGTGATACTTATCCTGTCGAATGCGTGAGAGCCTTACTTACAATGTGTACGCCGTCTCATGATACAATGATTGTCGCCGTATAGCCTACATTGAGGATTCGAACGAGTGATGATCTAGTTCAAGGATTCAGAATCAGTACCAAGGAATGCAACAAAGTCAATGAACTAAAGAAGACGAACCTACGTGTATGGACATTGTCGTGACAAGCTGTCGTTGAGTCTGATCAGACAAGTACTTGGTTGCAAATCTACGACAGAGAAGCTAGCGGTGAGTAGAATTGAAAGAAACCGTTGAGATGGTGGAGACACCTACATTGATACTCTTGCGATGTATCACATACTGGTCTCCCAAGTGGTAGGTATATATGAGCGTGTATTGAAATTCTAGAGAAGAATGTGATCAGCGAAAGAATCTGCAGTAGATAATCAGACGAACTTACCGTGATGTTAACTGCCACGACGATCTTGAGAAGTAAGAGTGTAGTTGAGTGAAAGATACACTTCAACAGCGAGCTCGACACAATGCACGTTGATCAACGACGACAAGGACATGAGGAGTACATGGCGACATGAATGCACAGGAAGGAAACCCGGATTTGAGAAGATACAACAGCGAGCTCGACAAATCAACGTCCGCCGACGATGACAAGCACACAGGGAGCACATGAAGGAGGACAAATGAGGTGTGAGCGAGGGGAGACGAGCATGGTAGACACAGCCAAAGAGAATGAGAAGGTAAGTGGGGGAAAAGCACTGATACTGTTTCAACCAAAAGCGGCCCAGCCTTTATACCCCAGGGGAATCAATCTAAACTCCGACAAGACGGGGGAAAGAAAGAAAGAAAACCAGGCCCATCGACCGTGGATACCCAACGCACGGAGGGCCCTGGCCGTGGTTGAAAAGAAGACAGGAAAATAAAGGGAAAATACGTACGATGTGTTCATTGCGTAGCAAGCACAGGTACGCGACGCTTCGCGTTTTACGTGATTCCCAAT
Source organism: Baeospora myosura (assembly GCA_001179705.1). NCBI lineage: Eukaryota > Fungi > Basidiomycota > Agaricomycetes > Agaricales > Baeospora > Baeospora myosura. The sequence continues at coordinate 6,040 of CEMG01178663.1, forward strand.
GCGGATAGAAAAAATGGAGCCATTTGAATAGGTCCCCGTCGTGGAGAGTTCCGGAATATGATTGCAATTTGCGAAATCGTAAGATTGCAGATACCGGCGCACGGCGCTATTGCGTTGGGATGTTCATTCGTGGTGACCTACCCAGACGCCTATTAACTTGAGTATGATGTGTCTAGCATGCTGAAGGGACGTGGAAGTTGTAGATAGTTAGAAACGGGGCCGGGGGAAGGAATGGTCTCAAAATCGAAAACACGTACCCTGAGGCCAAGGTCTGGGCGCGCGCGCGCCGCAGGAAGCACGCAAATTTAGCCGACGTTACGGTGACAACAACGTGATGGATCTAAGCTCGCTAAGCGTCAGGTTGGGTTGCAGAAATTCGGTTCTGTCGGAAACGTATGTTTCAGCCATTTCCCATGTTTTTGGGCAGGGAAGAGGGGCCACGTTTGTCTAGGTCAGAAAGAAGGTCTCCAGGGTGTATGGAATCATGCTCAATCCGTTTGAGAGAGGTCTGCATATGTAGAGTAAGTGATATCCAGATTTCGCGGAATTGAAGTTGAGTCAAATATTGCCGACAGGGGCTGGCGTTGAGTCAGTTGTTTTGAAACCCGATTTGACACAAATATATGACGACGTCAGCTTGATTAGACCCAGGGAAGTGGATATCAGCTCACAAAGGGTTATTCAGGGTCCAGGTTGTCAAAAAATCGCGTTGGGTGAGGAGGGAAACTGGCGCAGCCGCGCGATACATCCGGAGACCGTGGGACCAGCGGCGGGAGCCTAGCTACGCGAGATTGATATCTTGGTGCATCGAAGGAGCTGATGTGAGGGAAGAAACTTACGTTGAATGTGTTGGTACACGATATGAACAGTGGAGAGAATGCCGCCAGTGTGGTTGAATAATTTGTGAGTGTTCTCTACTTCAAAATACTCACATAGGCAGACTGTCTCATCGAAAACATGCAACTCGTGTAGAATACAAACATCAGAAATTGCTTGGAGAAGAGAACCTATAGGGGCCAGGGCCACGGACGTGAGCGTTGAATCTGAAGTTCAGATTTGCTTAGTCAGCCAGCTTCTCTTTGTCTCTTACCCACGATCTTCATCCCGATTTTGCTCCCTATGCGTATCATGTTCTTTCCAGTCCAAACTCGGAATGTTATTGATCTCGTTGACGGTTGATACATATTCACTGCTAATCAGGCTTTGATATCTGGGTGCTTAGGTGTTACTACGTAGTACGTATCAGGCCTTTGTTCTTGAACATCGCTACCAATTGAAATGAGCTCTAGTACGTGCCAGGTACGTGCCGCTGCGTCTTCGATACTCTGTGCATGGAGCTGAAGCTATTTTTTCATGACAACTGTGACATGGCGGATGAGCCCGTTCCTATCTTTTGTGACCCTGGAACGGTCAGATGGACCCTGAGTTCCAAATCCCCATGCGCGCGGCGGCCCTTCCCAACCACATTGCAACCCATCTTCAAAGACAAACTTTCGTCCTGTGAGTCGTGACGATGCGAGACTGGAATTGTAATACCTCGAGTCCGATATCAGTTGAAGGCACAGATCTCTACTATAGTACGAACATTCACAGGATTCACCTCGGAGGCAATCTGAAGACTTCCGGTCATCGGGATTTGTATAGGCGGCGCATGCTCGCCGCTTCCAAGGCTTGGCTGGTAGCTATGCCATCTTTCAGTCCGAATATTACGCTCCCTTCAACAGCAAGATCAGGACCCTGAAAATTTTGAACACACAGTCAGGAAGTTCACAATGAGAAATACTGGTGTCGTGTACAGGTCGTGTAAGTGTTCATGTGTTCAACCAAGCCTTCAGGTTTTGAGGGACATTCAAATGCTGTTCCGTGAGTGCAGACTAAGTAGTAAGAGTCTTTGAATAGTCTCATCTCAAATTTAATGATGCGGAGTTCCACTTGACCATTGACTTCCTGTAACTCTTTATGACTGGACGATTTCCAGAAGCATGGAAAGGCTGATACCCAGCCTCTTCGTACCTCTGGAAACTGTCCAGCCAGAAATATGAGGCATGAAAACCACATACCTACGTGGCAAATTGCAAGCGATATTGGAAAGATGGTGAGCTAACCGATCCGATCATGCCCGGAGTCCAGACACCGTAAAATTTCAGAGTGGAGTGCCGAAGATCACGTTATGCTGACATCCGGCATGTAAGGAGTCCTGGGAAACCAACAAAGGAGAGTATAAGAACTTTAAGCGGATTTCCTCTTACTTTCATGATGCCCATTATTTTCGCCGTCGTAATGTCGGTATGGCCTGCCTCCTACTTGACACCAGCACTCAGCCAGCACACTTCTATCCAAACCGTATCACAGTCCACCGCCAGATTGATGTTTGCGTCGCAATCGATGTCGATGTCGTCCGCAAGCATGCATTCCCAATATGGTGAGTTAGCGTCGTTTGTTTGTCAACACTTTCACAGCTTGCTCACTCCCATCATCATCTCACTGTCAGTCCTCTCGAAACGCAAACCCACCGCAGCGCCAACGTCAAGTCTCAAGCATCACCACCCTTGAATACTCCTTACGTGCAACATTCAGGAGGAAAAGCACACGTTGAACGGAATCATGCACTGCGCTAAACCGGACCTCGCCATACGCTCGCTTCTGCACTGGCAATGTAAGTCTATTTCTTTGCATCTAATGCTGGATTTCACTCACAGCTTTCTCTCTCACCTCGCTTAGCTTTTCGCACTTTCAGCTCAAAATCTGCGCAATTTATTTGGGGGCAAAAGGCCCGCGCCGAGCGGAATCCCATGTATTAGGACATCCATCGAACGCGGCGCTCTGCGCCGCCAGTACCTCGGCTATTTTGTCGTCTCCTGCAAGCCTTTTTACACGAAATTCACGTCAAATTTGATGGGGGAAAAGGCCCGCGCCGAGCGGCACTGCAGTCCTTACTCGCCGCCCGCTACTGGTGCGTTTCTTCTCGCATAGTGTGATGAATTCAGGCTAATTCTCCTTTCCCAGGCGTCAACGGCTACATACACAACTACCACCCACCCTTACGCGACTCCTCCTATGCCCCGACGCAAGCTATCGACGTCCGGTGATCGCCCTCAGATAACCGACATTTTGGCCTCACAATGTCGTCGTCGCGTCCCCTTTCTCACCCAAAATACAACTTTTTTCTCGGGGAATTTGGCCCGCGCCGAGCGGAGTAACATGCCCTGATGGGAGACCACGTAGGCGGCGCTTGCGCCGCCGAACCTTGTAAGTCCTTTTGTTGTGTCTCTCTGAGTTATTACTGACGCGTGTCATAGGTGGTGATGTTGGCTGATGTGAGGAATGAAGAGACCAAGTCTGCCGGGGCATGTGCAGGTTCTTGCAAGGTACGTGTCCTTGCCGTTTCAATTTTCAATGTGTTCTGACATCTCCTAGCTGTCATATACCTCCAAACTGTCGACGTAAGCTCTCAAAAGCTGGGTGCGCAGCCTCCAGATTGCCCCGACGCAACAGATCGCGAGCTGGCGATTGCCTCCTCATGCCCATCACCTCTCTTACCCCTCACCACGAGACGACGTATCGACACCTCGCTATCACTGTCACACCCTACTAGGCTCGGCCCTCCACTCCTATGTCATCCCCGGTTGCCCTGAGGCAACGTATCAAGAGCCCGTGATCGCCTTCACGCCACGGCCTACCAGTCCCACTCCGCATCACCTCATCCATCCGATTGCCCCCAGACGACGTATCGAAAGGTGGTCATCGCTATCAAGGCTCGGCTATCCACTCCTATGTCATCCCCGGTGGCCCTCACGCAACGTATCGCGACCTCGAAATCGCCCTGACGCTGCTCATCACATCCCACCATTGCCTCAAGTCCCTATGCCCAAAGATGATGTATCGAAAGCTGGTCATCGCCATCATGGGTAGGGGCTTCCAGGCTGTCCGCGTGCCCGACGCAATCTTTCGCGAGCTGGCGAGCGACGCGAAGAATTTCTCTTCGTTCTTCAAGCCTCCTTCAACGTACCTCTCACTTTATCGATCCCAAACTCCCGCCACTCCACGTTGCCTCGTCACAATGTATCGAGAGTTGGTGATCGCGTAAGTCCTATCCTTGCATCTCTTGAGTATCTGTACTGACCTGATCTCTGTAGTCTTGCACCGGCCCTCCAGTAACCCGTGTCCTATCGAATATCAGACTTTGCGCATTCCCTCTCTGGTCTATGTATGTCCTAGCCTTGTCTCTTGCGTACTTTTACTGACGTGAATCTTTCAGTAGTCTCGTCCGGCCCTCAAGTGACCCGTTCTCTCTCACCGTCGTGCAACCAGACATTGCCCATCAATCCTCCGTAGCCGTAGGGTTAGCGTAAGTCTGTTTTGTTTTTCCTGAGTACCATACTGACTTGTATCCACAGTGGTTCTGAGCCGGCCCTTAAGTAGCTGTAACTCGTAGACCTTTTGTACTTAGTGTAGAACTGACATGATTCTAGCCACTCTAAGCACTCGCGGAATCCAGGTACGCCCGCTACCCACTCCACCCCAAACCCTACTAACGACTCAGGTGTACACCCGCTCACCCAGGTGGATTGCACTG
>CEMG01178706.1:4732-28810 GCA_001179705.1 Baeospora myosura
GGGGGTCATCGGGGAAAAGGAGGTGCTTGTGGGCGTATGATGCGAGGATGGAGCCAAACCAACAAGAGGATCGCGTACTCGGAGTTGCCTTGACGAAAATGCCAACGAAATTAATACTCCTTTGGTGCTTTGGAGCCGTTAAAGCGTTGTCGAGTTATGGGTGCATTATGATAGTCGAGTGATATAAATGATTTGATTTTTCAATGACTCAATGGAAGGACATCCGATTAGGATGGATTGAGATGGAGTCTGCTGCATCTGCATCGTATTGGCTGTGTACTGTTGAAGGGTGAGAAAGAATGGAAAGAATGGAATTCACGGCAGCCATCATTACAGCATAGTACACGAGGAGAGTGGTCAGAGACGCCTTATGTTTTTCCACCGTACACGCGCCGGACCGAAAGGATATAGAGCCTGAACCAACTAGACACGCTCCCCGAGGTTCATACACCTTGAGTCACCGCTACGTTTATCCAGGTATTACAGCGTCCTTCGATCTGAGTTGGCTAGTTGACTCACCGAATCCCTAGGTTTGCAGGTCTAAGAATAATGTCCGTCGAGATGAGCATGGTATCAGCGGTGGGGGCATCTACGTCGCGGATCGGGCATCCGCACGCGCCGCGCTCGCTCATAATATCGCCCAACCTCGACGCTCTGCTGGAGTACGACGAGCGCATACGCCGGAAAAGAGCGCGCTCCCAGCCCGAGAGCCGCGCCAGGACCAGTGCGACCAAAAGCTCCGCGAGCACATCGGACGAACCCGTTATTCAAAGCCTACCGCTGCCGCCCCGTGGCCCCAGAAGAAATCCTCGGTCGCCTATTTCGCCACAGGTTTCCCCACAAGTAGATGCTGCAGGGCCGCGAAGTCCACTAGGGCAGTCGATGGTGGCGGGGTCGGAGGAGAGATTAGAGCTTGGGAATTCCGATGATTCGACGCCTAGTTCCCCCATCGACGCCACGTCTGGTGGGTGGTCGCCTTCGAACCCGTACATCAACCCGCCACCTTTTTTCCCGGGAGTTCTGGAGAGCGCCCAGACTCAGGTTCTGCGTACTACACCCCCACGGACGTCTTCGATGCTGAGCGTTGACGTGTTACCGAGGATTCGAGAAGACTCGCTGAGTCCTGGAGGCATTCGGCCGCCTCGTGATAGTTCGCCTACAACTTCATCACCAGGATCAGTAGGATCAGTGGTTGGTGATGGCCGCAGTGGCATGAGCGATGGTAAGGAAGACTCGAAGCAACCATCGCATCTGTCCCTGGTGTCCCAACAGTCAGTAACACCGGTGAAAGGCTCGTCGTTGCCGAAGGTTGACAAGCTGCTAAGACAAGGGAGAAACGCATTTGGGCTGTTTTCCGATGGCCAAAAGACGGAGAGTCGAGAAGTGTCGCCGCTAAGCTCACCCATCTCGCCCTCCCTGCGGAAAAGAGCACGAAGCCGAGGCAAATTGGTGAAGCCCAGAGACTCTCTGCCAAAGGCTGGTGTGTAACAAAGTCCCGAGGTCTATGGAATGGAAACTGACTTGACATGGAAGACACAGAAATGCAGATAGCGGCTGCAGATATCGCACAAACCAGGAATGAAGACCTGCCGCGAGATGAAACAACGGAAATGCAATTCCAAGGGCGGGTGGTAGCAACGCGACCCTTACTTTCTCACGGTCGATCAGGGTCGTCGTCGTCCTCCTCGACGGTCATGTTCTCAGATACAACTCACGGTCCCCCCTCGACCTCAGACGAGGCGAGAATCAGCATTTCAAGTACAATCTATCCTTCAAGTTCAGGCCATTCTCACTATTACTACAACAATATTCCCCCTCCTTTGCCCACAAATACCCTGCCTCATAGATCATCCAGCCTGGCCAGTCGCGGCGATCGAGAATCTTTTATTGATCTTTTTTCGCCAGACGCCCCAGAATTCACCTTTAACGACGACGAGATGCCCAGTAATGATCATGCACGACAGGACTCTTATGCACGCTCTCATTCTCCCAAACCTCCTCTTCCCACAACGCCTAAACCGTATTTCGGCAGCCGGACTTCCCCTAACGTCGGATTGAAACGATCGTCGCCTCGTTCATCCTCTTCTATACCCGATGACGACCTGCGGACACTCCCACCCACCACTAATTATCTCAACCCTGATGAGCGGGCCGAGCTCGTTCGCAGGACCCGTAAACTCGCAAAGGTCTTTGGACAGACCCCAGGGGCTACCGCGATGGCGCAGCAGGATCTGTCGCGGACCAGCTTCCTAGAGGTATCCGATACATCTCGGAATCGCCACCTTCGCGGTGCTGCCTCTGTTTCAAACGACTTTAGCAGCAACCGCCAGAAGCAGCAGCAAGGCGCAATTTGGCCGCCTCCGGAAGACACACAGTACCTCACAGCGAGTGGGAGACGTCACTCCAGTCCCATGTCGCCAGACGAATTCTCGTTCCTCCACGATCCAAGTCTTGCATCGGGTGACGAGTCGCGGTCAGAGTTTCAAGTCGAGATTGGTACGCAAGAGGGCGTCCCATCAAGTGACTGGTCCGTCCACCGCGGCCATGTACCAGAACGGGCTACGACTGGAGCAGCATCGCCCGTGTCATTCATCGATCTATCAGAGGAAGAAGGAGCAGATGATGGTGTCTCTGCCATCATCTCACCTGAGTTTTCGAAGAAGGTCGGCAGACGCCGAGCCCCCTCGTCAACGGCCAGCCTGTTCGAGAACATGACACCAGACGAACAAGCAGAAGAGGAGCGAAGAAGGAAACGGGACAAGTTAGCTAAGCTGCATCGCTTCCTGGGCTCGAGAGTGCCTGCGAACCTTGTCCTGGGTTTGGACGATTCATCAACTATCCTACCGCCCCCCACTACTGTTGATACCGGTATGGACAGTGCTCTAGCTGGCTCCGGCGATGCTTCGCCTCGGGATTGGCTGAGAAGGAGAAGGAGCAGTTCTGCTGCTGCCATCTCCTCCTCATGGGCGGATGACATGGAAAGACTCAACAAAGAGGATCTCAACGACAGAGAGAAGGCTATAAACGTGCGCCGAGCAGTCAAGATGGAGAAGGTATGTTCATCCACTGTCCCAATGAAGCCTTTATTCTGACCTTGCGTTTCCAGGTATTCGGCGTCGCTCCCCCTCAGACGCTCTATCACACCCGACATGCGCCCTCTGCCTCTGTCCAAGTCGGATACAAGACCCCCCGCACCCGGTCTGCCAAGCCGAGTCCGACGAGAGACTCCTTGTCGTCACCTCCTCTGTCGCCTCGCAACCCCAATCAATCTTCGTACAAGCCCAAGTCCAAGAAAAATGAACGCCCGAGCACGGCGGAGTCCAGCAAGCAGCTACTCCCCAAAGGACGCGGCTCGAACGACTACGATGACCCATCCCCCGACTCGTCGGCTCCACGCGCCCAGCGTGGGTCACTTGTTTACTCTCATTACCAACATTCCCTAAACTCGCTGAACGACATCCTTGATCGGGTATGTCCATCTTTCACGCTAACCCCTTCCATTCGTACTTCTCCCTTCCCTGCCATAATTCCTCTTTGATGTCTCGTTCAAATCTAACTCTAATTCTTCTTAGGATGACAAAGAATCCCTGGCTGAATTGCACCAATACCTCAATACCACGAAGAACGATGTCGTCCTCTCATCTTCCTCTCCTCCTCTCCAAGAATTCGCCGTCGTCCGTGAATCCACCCGCGACCGCCGGGCTTCCCTCGCGTCCGTCAAGTCCGAACGACGCCATTCCCTCCCCGCGCGCACCTCCTCACTGTCGCTGGCGTCAGAGTACAGTATCTCCGCCGTGCTGTCACCTAAGCCTGAGGTGACTGACTTCCAGATGCGGAGGCGGCGCGCGGCGAAGCTGACGCAGTTCTTTGGCGTGGACTACCGTGATCTGATCCGGGACGTGCTGGATAGTATTGAGAATGGGTTGGAACATGAGAGGAAAAGGGGAACTATCAATCCTGAGGAGGCCGAGGTTTGTGCTCAACAAGTTAGTTTTCTGAGTATCCTGCTGACGATGGCCGTATGTTTCTAGGATCTACTCCAGAAACTTCGGAACATCAAGACCAAGCGTGACGGGATTCTCTAATTTCTGAACAGTGGAAACTGTCGATCTGCCTCATTTGCATGTTATCTATCCGGACACACCCACTTATTCACCCAATACTGACCTATCTATGACATCGTCCGAGGACGTTCTTCCTTATGCTCTGAGGTTTAATTTAGCCGGCATGCCGCGCTCCTGCCCTTCCTTTCCTTTCCTTTCTCCTTTTTGTGCATTTGCATTGATATCTATCCCATACCATTTTTGCAATCCACTTCCCAATCCACTTCCCATTCATACCAGTTCCACTGACATATCTGTATACATTTTAGCTACCCTACTATCCTATACGCTTCGGTGCTAATCTCAGAGAATGACCAAGTCACCGCGACACGAGTGACACCAGAAGACATGAGAATCGTCAAGGAACTGAGGCCGGTGGTGGTGGTGCACCATGATCGGCGGCGGCGAAATGGATTGAGACCCAGATCCGTTTGTTGGGAGTGACAGTACCGGGGAGAGGGCCCTGGACGGTGGGTGTGATGTCACTGTAGCTGCTGCTGCTGCTGCTTCGCTTTCGATACGAGCTTTGAGCATGCTCAAGCTGACTTTGCGTTTGTGTCTCGTCTCGGGGGATAATGATTGATCGAAGACAGAGCGCGACAGTGGGGGAGCTAGATTGCTGCTAGGCCTCTGTGAACCCAATGATGGCCTGCGTTGCATATCGGCAGTACCGCGACTTGACGGGCGAGATGGTATTCCCGGTGAGAAGGGGCGTCGTGGAGGGTACGCGACCTGGTCCTCTAGAGCGCTGATTTGCTTCTGCATCGAGTGCGCTCGGGCCTCGGTGTCGAAGAGGGAAGTCTCCAAGGCGCGTACTTGGGATTGGAGCGCGGAAAGTTCGAGCGCGTGTTGTTGTTTTAGTGAGCTGAACACCTCGTCGTCGAGTGAGCGAGGAGCATCTGTTTTCGTGGGGGAGGAGATGGCTTCACGCAGACGTTCGATTTCTTCGTCCTTGGCGCTGACTTTTTGACGAAGAGTCTCGATTTCGTTTTGAGCACGATCCAGGAATTCTTGTTCCTCCTCCTGTGAAAGTAAAGTGAGCACGCTGAAAGCGGGACAAGTTAAAGATATCGGACCTGGTCATTTCTCCGTTCATCTACTTCTTGTCGCAATGCAGTAAGCTCTTCTGCCTGGGCGGAAGATGATGCGGTCAGGCGTTCAATATCCTGCAAACGGCGAGACGTCTCTTGATGATGATTGGAGCGATCTGCTTCCAGAGTTCGTATGCTCGCAAGGGACGAATCAAGCTCCTCCTGCAGCTCAGCGTACGCTTTCTGCATTTCGGTGGAGTTGAGTTGCGCCAGCGAATGTTCCTTTTCACGTTGATCAAGCCTTTCCTCCCAGTGCTTCTCGGTCTGCTCTTTTTCATTACGAACTTCGTCGAGGCTGGACTCCAGCTGAGAGATGGTACCGTCTCGACTCCGTAGGGCGCGTTCCAGACCTTCCACCTTTTCTCCTAGTTCCAGTTTGATTTCTGTCAGTTCCACGATTTTAGGGCGCATCTCGTCTAAAGAACGCATAAGGTCTGTTCCTTCGGCCTGAAGATCTTTCTGTGTCTTCTCCGCGTCCTCGGCACGACGATTGGCGCTCTTCAGGTCGGTTTGTAAAGTCTGAAGCTGGCGCGTCGTCAAAGCCAATTCAGCTGCTGCCTGGGTCGATTTCTCCTGGAGCAGAGCAAAGGCTTTCTGCGTAGAGTCAACTTCAGTCTGAAGTGAGGCCTTTTCTTGTGAAAGAGCAATCTTCTCAGCGACTGCGGCGGCAAGCTGCTCCTGTATGGTTGCATGCTGCTCCTGAATATCAGAGTGCCTTGTTTTCCACTCTGTTTCGCCTTCGCGGTGCTGTTGGAGTTGGGATTCGAGGGTGTCTCGCTCGGCTTTGAGGGTCGTATGTGCCTAGAAGCATTTATCAGTACGCGTACAGACCTCCTCACAGAGAATGCAATCGCACCTGTTTCAGCTTCGAAAGTTGGAACTCAAGTTCGTCCGCCCTATCCTGAGTGTTCTTCAGAGAACGTTCCATTCTTTCAACGCGGTCGTCGCTTTGGATATGTTCCTCCAATTCTCGGACTTTGCGCTTGTGCTGCTCCACCTCCTTCCGCAGGTTTCCCACAGACGCGTTGGTGAGTTGTATCTGTCTTTCCTGTTGCACTGTTATATCAGAAGGAAGATGCATATGATGCATTGGAACCTACCTGGTCCCTGGTCTTTTCCGTGAGTTCCTTCTCGGCGGCCTCAAGTACTTCATTCTGTTTGGAGTTTTCCTCAGCTTCTGCTTGCAGTCGCTTAACCAGTTCATCCAACGATTTCGTCCGACTCTTCTCTTCATCCAAGCGAGATTCTGCGGCCTGTGCATCTGATGACACAGGGACATGAGCATATGAAGAAATGCTAGAGATGAAAAGCTTACTAGCTTCGAGATCCTGGAAACGCTCCAGTTCAGATGCCAGAGAAGCCTTCTCAGAGACAAGTAATGAAATAGTCTGATGCTGGTTCTGAAGCAGCGTCTCCTTCTCATCCTGTAGCTGCTGGACTTGACCGTCTAGCTGGGTCGAGCGGTGACGTTCATCCTGGAGAAGCGTCTCAGTTTCCTGCACCTCTGAGCAATAACACTTGTCAGCCGTCCTGGAATTACAGAATGACGTGGCTATCAACGCACTAGCTTCCAATGCTTGCAGTCGCTTCAACTCGGCTGTTAGCGACGCGTTGTCAGACTTGAGAGCCTCTAATTGCTCCTGCAGACGCCCAATGTTGGCATTCAACGGTGGCGAGGATATAGATGTCCATGTAGGTGGGGAAGCGGTTGGAGGAGGAGACTGGCTTGGATTGGAAGTTGCTGCAAGTTGGACAGCTGGAGGCGGCGGCGGCGAAGCCACGCGTGTCAGCGAACTCAACCACGACGTGTCAGAAGGGTCATCCTTCGAGAACCTGTAGAACAGTGTCAATACGATTCATTTCCCATTCTCGATGACCGTTGCACTGTTCCACGTACAGGTCTCCTGGATCCCGTTTCTCCTCCGCTACTACGGCTGGCTCCGACGGTGCCGGTGTCAACGACCTGGATTCAGGCGGGCTTATTGGTGAGCTGACGCTGGGTGTCGCTGGTGCGCCTCCAGCTTTCTTTGCCTGGCGTTTCTTGAGCTGTAACCGGAACCAATTTCAATTTCAATGACCGTGAACCTATGCTGGATGGATTGGCGTATGTACCATGGCCTTTGCCCGCGCTGCTTTAGCAGCCCGGTCCTCCTCAGTAGACATGTTTGAGAGTAAAGAGGAGTAAGAAGAAAAGTGGTGCAGAGCAAAGGTACGAGAGCTCTGAGTTGTGAGAGCGAAAGGGTGTTCACTTTATTGAACGTGCCAGTATCGTTGTTATGCTTCAATGCTTACGCCTGTGCCCGCCCTGTGACACACTCGCTACATATAAACTGGTGTATGATATTGCATTCCAAGGTATTCGAAAGTGAAGATAATGGAATTCGCCACTAATGGAATTCGCCACTATATATGAGACCGGAGTAAGTAAGCAGAGAGAGAGAGAGAATGGGAGAAATATATAAAAGGCAGAAAGACGTGAGAGCGAGTTATATGTAAAACCACAAGCAGCGGGGGGTCGATGCAGAGCCCGTGGCAACATGTTTAAGAAATAGTGCTAGAATGGGTAAAGACTGACTCGAGGCGTCCGTTTCAGAAGGGCTCGCAGGTGAGTAAATAGCAAATCATCATATAACATGAGATACCGATGCCAGAGTGAGAAATGGTATGGAAAAGAACCAGGAGAGATAAACAAAACGTTTTTCGTTTGGGGAAAGGTGTTGTTGTGGTGAGGTTGGAAGGCCAGCACAGGGGCAACGGGTATCCATCCGTACGCGGAAGATACAGCAAACAGATTATGCCCATACCTGGAGAGCAAATTATTAGTTCAAGTGTCCGTATGCAACGGAGTGAATGAAGCGAAAAGTACTAACCCTGAGAGTGCTGTCCCAACTGCCTGTGCAAAGGGCCATACCGTCCACACTGACGCCCAAGCAACTGACTCGGTTCTCGTGACCAGTCAACACACCAACACGCTCTCCCTTCAATGTGTCCCAAACGTTGCACGTCCAGTCGTCATAACCACCGAACAGTATACGCCCAGAAATTGAGAACGCAACAGACGTGATGCCGCACAGGATGTTGTCGTGTGTGAAGGTGTTCAGCTCGCGATCAGCTCGGATATCGAATAGACGACAAGAAGCATCGTCGGAGCCTGTTGCAAAGGCGTCACCGTTAGGGAAGAACCTTCACAATGGAGGGCAAGCTGTCAGGAATAGCGCGAAATCACATGATAGGAGCACTTACTGGACAGCATTGATATCTGATTCGTGGCCAGTGAACGTCTGGGTCGCCCGTCCACTCCGGATGTCCCATAATTTAGCTGTAGCGTCACAAGCGCCGGAAACGAAGACATTCTGGTTAGGACCAAGAGACAAGCTGAAATGAACGGCAAATTGAGTACGGGAGTAGCTCCGCGTAGAAAGGGATGACAAACCTCATAACATCGCCCGTATGGTCGCTAAATTCAACCACTCTAACACCAGCTTCAATATCCCAAAGCATACAGGTCATATCACCTGAGCTAGTGACAATTTGTCGGTCGTTAATGAATCGACAGCAGCTGAGGTACCCTGAGTGGGCACTGAGTTCCCGGGCACCCTTGACATTCGTTCCATCTTTGCTGTTGAGATTGTAGATGGAGCAGATGTTGTCAAGGCCACCACAGGCGACGAAGTTACCCGAGGGCGAGTAGGCGCAAGTCATGACCCAGCTGGACCTCAGTGGGATAGCATGGACTTTGTTTGTCGTGTAGGCATCCCAGACGATGAGTTTGCCGTCTTGGGACGCCGAGACGAGATGTCGGCGGTCGGCGGCCCAATGCATAGCATAAATCTTTGCAAGATGTCCCCGGAGGGCGCGTCGAGGGCGCATAACAATCCTCGGAAGAGCGTCGACTTCCGCAGCCATCGCACGCACTGTGTAGAGGCGCCGGGGACAAGACTTGTTGGAGGGGGACTATCGTGAAAAGGGGTGCAACTCACGACTGGTATCTGCTGACGACTCTTTCTTCGTCCGAATCTTCTCCTTCAAACTCTCAGCCTCCCGCCGCGCGGCGGCAATTCTCTCCTGGATGTCGCCTTGATTTTGTGACATGGTGGTCGAGTATCAGCGTCGAAGTTGCTCTGCAGGTGCGATGGGATAGAACGGCACTCCGAAACTAGTTCAAAAAACAAATACTACTGTCAGAGACCTGAAATCCTAGGCGCACGACTGCACGATAATCCAAACTCACGAGCGTCGAACGGTGAAATTTGGGGGGAAAAGAAGGGGGAAGTGGTATGTTCGGTGCGTGGGAACAGGCACACAGCCGAGTGATACGAAGTTCTTGGGACCAAAAAGGACGCTACAGACAAACTCTCGAGCTCGCTGCAGTCGACGACGAGGACGATGATGGGGGAGAAAAGCAAAGGGGGGTGAACAGTAAGCTTGTAGCGGACAGACGGGTCCTGATGGAATGATCTTTCTTGGGCAGACCTGATATTCCATCTCCGTTTGAACTTTCGCCTGTGGGCTTGCCCTCGGCTTTGCTTTCCACTCTCGTCTTCCACTTGTACCTCTCCTTTTCTCTCTGGACGCATCGTTTATAGCAGTCTTCACGTTATGGAGCTTTCTTGAACTAATCCTTTCTCTCGTTAACCTCAGGGGAGCTGCCATTTACGGCCAAGGAATTTCCATGCCGAATCTGATGGAACCACGCTCGGGACCCGTACCTGTTGCCTCTGCCACTGGTCCTAAAATAAGGCCGAGCACTCCCTCCGATGCTTTCGAAACCTCTTGCGTATCGATATCTTTGACTGACACGCGACCTCTGCGTATTAGTACATATCAACATCGCACCCTGATATAGTGCTCGTTGTCTGGGTATCTCCTATGTTTCTTTTCGGTCACCGACGATCGGACCTTCGCTCCTTCGCTCCTTGAGCCGATCTCCAAAACAAACACCTTAGGCGGTCTCTGTGCAATGTGCGGTATGATCTGCCTGTTCCTGTAATGTTCAAGTCTATCTTACTTGCTTTCAAAGGCAATCGCTTCGTGGCGTCAGGCGCTGTGTATATTCTCACCCTTCTACCGTAACGCTACCATCAACCTTCGGAGACAGTGTCATGTATTGACAGTTCGATTTTTGTCACCCACTGGTCCCGTTCAAACCATTTTCACTACGTATAGGCATCACTTTGTTGATTGATTGATTGGGTAGATGACTGTCAGGATTCCGCGAATCCATGTCTCAGCCAATGGTACTGATTCTTGTCCTGCCTTATCCAACAGGCTGGACCAAGGATCTCATTTGGCCTTCAACTCGAACCGACGTCGACCACGGCCGTACCCCAGCCTTGTTCGTCTCTGTGGTTGATCAAATCACAAAGGCCTGTGACCAGGGAACGCTCCTACATGCATGGAAACCTTGGTCAACTACATGCAGCGGTCAATGCCAGTGGTCAGTCATATTTCACCGCAAGTGAAGGATGCCATCGCAGATATGTCGCGGATCACCAGAACCTGGAAGCTCTGCACTGACCCGTTATCACCAATGTCTTCTCCCATCAAGAAGATCCAACGTCGACATCTGTTATCAATGGTGGTCATCAGGATTTTTTAACATTGTCGCCAGTGCCCAAGTATCATTCCAGCTATCACCCACAGAACAATATGTGGACATCCAACGGAGTGGTTCAACTTTATCTTGATTTACAGTATTCATTGCATCACGCTTAGGATTATCCTCGAGAAGACTGATATGATAATCATAATACATTGCCTGCACCTCGACGGGGACGCAGCGATGGATGTGGACAATCAATCCCGCTGATGTTGGTTCGGTCCTGACATGCAGAGGTGCTCTGTCCCGCGTTGAACGTTGAGGCTCGGTACTTGTCCGCGTCAATCACAGGCGGTCCCACACTGAAACAGCCATCTCGTCAAACTCCACACGCACCGTCTGTCTTGTGGGCACTATGCCCTTTGGTATCGCTACTTCAAATACTTCTAAGTATTTTTATTCCTGGTTTTTCCCATCGCTAATGCTATTCTTTTCTCTATCGTGAAATATACTCAGGTCCGGAGTGTGAAACGTCGCAAAAAATCATCTCCGCTTCTGAGATGTGGGGGCATGCGCTGCATATCACCGCTCGCGTCCTGTGGTTTGTGTGCTAAAAGATACGGAAACGGCCTCGCTCAAGTCACACAAATGTAAGAGTGACAGTGTATCGAGCGTCGGCCGCATATCGTGCTCATCGTGTTCATTCGATCATGAGCATCTACGTTGGCCACCATTTACATGACACATCTTGCAATTGCTCTTTGAGGCGGAGAAGGGTGGATCGCTGGCGGCGTATCAGTCTATCCGTTTCTCACACGAATACGCATCGTGCAACATGTGGGTGATCCTCTATGCATCATGTTTCAAAGACTTTTCTGAGTTTTTTCCCATTCAGACGTCATAGAAAAAACTCGCCATTCTATGTTTAATGATCTGCCTCAAATTCCACGTGTTCGAGAATACACCAATTCATTAGATTGGCGCTTCGCGAGCCGTACCTCAATCATCGCAGTGTATCAAATGTCTGATCATGGTGTGATAAGATTGGGAGTTCTCATAATCCATGCTCACGGCCCAGGCTAATATGCTATTCACCCAGTGAGCTGGACGGTCTCAGCCGACTATATGATTTGCCTTGAACCCTTCAAACATTTTCGCGAACTATTCCTTGACTTAATGTTCAGATTCCGTGGTAGGTGCATATGGTATATCCATTTTGAAAGGCTCCGGCTTTCTTGACTTCGAGCCGAGCTGTAGTTGACAACTTTTCAATTGAACATCCCGGGGTTGAAGGTGTGTTGTATATTTAGTTTCGCTAATCGATTCTCGTTGATTCGCGGTACCTATAGCTGCACTTTGTGTCCTCAAATGGAAGTTTCAAGACTACCTACTGCCTCTGACGCCCAAAAATCTAGGGACCGTCTTTAATACCCGACATGCGGATACTCCCGTCTCGTTACAGCGATCAGTCCGGTTTTTTTCGCCGTAAAGATGACCTACCCATGGAGATGTTATCCATTCATTTCCTAGACGCTCTTGTTGAAAATGACGATTCAATTCCTATTCATCACAGCAGGAAGAAGATTGAAAAAACAATTCTATCAATTACGCTGATCCGTTCAATTTTGCTCTGTCGGACTAGTCGTCTCATGTGGGTAAGTGGACACCTTTTTTCTTGTTTTGCTTCGGTTTGTTGTGCCAGCAGCCGACTACTGACAATCTGCAAGTTTTCAATCCGACGCACAGTCCCGATGTGTCAGCTAACGGGATCCATGCACGCAGCACGGAAATTGCTGCGTCCTGCGAACGACCGGACTTGGCTAAGCAGCAGCAGCCACCCGGTGTTCAATTATAAAACAGAGCTGCTCTTGTGGGGACCTTGTCTTTATGGAGGCGTCGACGTACAGTCACGGATTCTCGAGACAACGTCGGCATTTGTGGGACGAAAGTGAAGCAGATCACAAAGGTCCACGTGAAACTAGAAACAAGGTTAGTTGAATTTTCGAAAATTTATCCTTTGCTGATTAGCGCTTCGCGAGCATAGTGATCCCGTTCGAAGGTGATTGAACGGCCATCACACCTTTCCTGTGATTCGACCTGAAAAGAAGAAAAATACAGCAAGGAATGAACCCCGCCGATCAACGTCATTGACCTAGTAGCTCAGCTCGTTTTGTGGTGCTCGTAATACAGTCAATTCGACTGGGATCTCTCTCGTACTGTGAGTTTTGACGCCCTATAGTCCACGTGGGGCATTCAGGCGCGCCTTTTCTTGAGTGCTATGAACATAATGCTAGGAATTGTAGGTGTCTGAATCACTGTTACGACCATGTGCAATCATCGATGTGATTTCCGATGCTAGCGCTCTATAGGAAATCAACGGGTCATGCAGGTTCCACCAGAGAATCCCACAGCCCATGATTGTCGGCGCCTGCGACCTGTGGGCGGCAAAGGAGCCTGTAGACCACTTATCTTTCGGTCCCAAGGGTTAGTCACTGTGAATGGTGGGGCGTTTATCCTCAGAAGCTTCAAGCGGCTGATCCTCAAGCGCTCTCACTGAATCCAGACATCTCTGCATTTCTCCAGGGGTTCTAATGACTCTGTCAAAGCGACATGCAGCGCAGTAGATGATGCCGACCCTCAAGAAGAATATTCTTCTGTTTTACTCTGGGTATCGAGTCATTTCTGCTTGGTAGATCCGGACTCAACCAGTCAGTGGTGAACTTTTATCTCTGTTTGTTTCAAATTTGAATCTTATATCTTCAGCCTCCTCAGGATGTCCGTACATACATTCGATCTACAGCGCATCCGGGCGCCAAGTTTTAGCCGTGTCCTACCAGTCGAAGAAAATTCTGGTCACCCGTATCCTCTTCCTCCGACTGCCAGTGTGGAAGCTGTCTGGAACACAGGATAAACCCTCATTGGCCATATCACAACTGACTCTGGGACCAGGGAAGTGTTCCGTCAGTTGGTATAGACCTGAAAATGATACTTATCTCTCGATCCCCGTTAGGCTGGCTGTGTCTCCCTTGTATTCCATTCTCTGGTATCTTGGTGCGGATCGAAAAATTGGTGAATCTAAATTGGTGAATCTCGCCATTTACCGATTTACTGGTGCTGCTGATCCCTGCCGCCATCGATAACATTGCAACTACATCTCGACTGCTTTCTGCGGGGATGAAACACCGCCCTGTTCCATTCTTCGGCCTGAATACTGGTATGGCCCCACGAGATGAGTCTTTCCTCTACGTGTTTTCAATTATTTTAGCTCTGATGTTCAAGAACCGGCTGTACATCCGAACGGAGCATCGCGAAGTTGTTTCTTTGCCTCTGGTGCAACCCCATTCTATGCTGTATTCAGTGCCCACCGATGTGGATATTTGGGGAACATGAAGCCGTATAAATGATTCGACGAGTGGTAGCTGGAAACATAACATCGTTCCTTCTCTCCTGCTCTTCTCATTCCGTTGCTCAAGATGGCAGGTGAATGTGCTCTAGAGTCATAGGACCGTATAGCAAACTGATAATCTCAAACACAGAATACAGGATGCAATTGAACAACGCGGCAGCCCGCCGCGGGCAGACAGTGGCATATGAAGTGGGAACTTCTGGGCCACAGAATGGCGAGAGAACTGACACTCATTGTTTGAGTAGTGATAATCAACTGTTTATATCCTCAGATATCACCTGGACTGCCATCGTGAAACGTAGGCTCGCCTTTGACTACTATCAGTTCCTTTCTGATTTTTTCGTCGTGTCAGTCAATGGCATCGAGTATGGTCGGGCTTCCGCAAAGAGGCAAGACGATGCCAAGGAGGGCGCCGCTGCTCAAGCGTTGAACACCATAGCTCAAGGCTATTGAACTGACGCCTGAAGTCTACTTACATCTGGCACTTGATATACGGCGGACCGGAATAGGCTTTCAGGCTACGCCGATCGTAATTCGCAAATCCTCTAATCGTTTATTTATCGCATGCATACTCGACGAGCTCCTGATGTAATCCGCGTTAGAATTTCCAGTACCCTACTCCTTTGATCTTCAATAAATACTTGTGTCGTTATTGGCTATTTGGAGAGTCTGTGACCAAGAAACTTAGAAAGCCCCTAACGCGGCTACGCGGCTGACATAATCAAAAAATTACCTAAAGTGACTATTTGCTTTCCTTTACAGTCCATTTTCAACTTGAACATGCTCGCAGCTCATCCGAATCCAAGTCTCTCGAACGATAATCTATATTTCTGGTAACCCTGGCGGTCTTCGCGTCAGAATGAATTTTCAAGCATGCTGCTAGACTTTTTGAACTGGAGGCGCCCTCGTTGCTGTCGCGAAAGGCGCCTCATGTCGAACGGCTTAATATCAATTATCTCCATGTTTCCAGGCCCAGCTGGATACCAAGCTCACAAGCACGAGCTCCGGATCTAAGCCCGACCAACGGACACATCTATTGGAAAGCACGGTTCTTCCAGCGTTTTGGTGCAGATGCTATAGTGATTTGAAGAAGGGGGTTTCACAAAGTTTCACGGTATTTTTCCCTGACCTTTCTCATCCAGCGTGTAAGTGGCCGCGGCAGTCGATCCTACTTTCGATTAAAATATGCTTACTTGTTTCTTGTGGATCATGGCCTTCTCACATAGGTGCTGCTATGACGGTCTCCGATTGTTGATCGATGATGAATGAATTCATGTGCGACGACAAAATGTTCTCTCAGACTCAACCTCGAACTCATGTCTCAACGCGTTCTGCCGGCACCTGAAGGGTATAAAACACCTTGCATCTCCAAGAGAATGTCTTCAACTCGAAAAATATGCCAAGTGGTGAGCTCTCCCTTTCACCTTGATCCTCACGAATCTCACCATCCGTTCAACTTCCAGATAAACAAGGAACGGTCGCGCTGAACAACTGTATGCGTACTTCCTGGTGTCGGAAGTTGATCTACTAACGCAGTTGTGCCAGACCTTCAAGGCAAGGGCGAGCTGACCTGTCTCAGCTGGGTGGATACGACTCAAGGACCAAAGGACGCGCCTGAATGGACTTCTGTCTGTAAAAGTGCGAACAGCTTTCATCACTTCGAAGCTTGATCCATTTCGTTGACACTCCTTTTTCCGCTGTGTAGTCTACGGTGAAATCAAAGGAAGAGGCACTGGGCTCCAGAAACATGTCGCGAGGGACAAGGCTGCAGACCAAGCCTTGAAGGCCCTGAAAGAATCAGACGACGTTGAGTGATACGGTTGACTGATGATGGATATGCTTGAACGATAGGACATCTGGACATCTGGACTTGGACTTGTTACTTTTCTTTGTTTGATTGAAATTTTACCTCTCTCGTGCCTTTCACTTAGTGAACGTTCCCGAAATCTCATACGCCATTAGTAAGTTATCAGTTATTGATGATACCGCTGATGGCCTTTTGACGCAGGCGTCGAACAAAGAACGAGTTGATGTAGCTATAGGCGTTCGCTGATTTCAGTGGATACACCCGCTCTACAAGGAGATCTTGTCCACTTTACCGTGGTCACACTTCGGGTATATTTATTCTGTCCGATACGAATCCTCAAGGCCGCAGAAGGAGCTTCTCTCAGCTGCAAACACAAGGTCTGACGTCACTGTCCTTGATCTACCACGGACGTTTATATCGGAAAACCTCCCGCAAACGCGGCCCCGTCAGGTTGTGCATACCTATGGATAACTTGGAACGCGTGGCTGAACTGATGTCACTCATTTAATATGGCATCACGTCGCTCTAAAGCAACGCCGTGAGCGCTAGGAACAGCTGAGCGTACCCTCGCCTAGGTTACGCTCTTTTGACCCATCACTTTGCAGCGGGATTCTTCCGCTGAAACCGGGTGCTCGGGACCTCCTGTTCCAGGTCAGTGATCATCACGCGAAAATTCAATGCACATATCGTTACATTCGACACGCTCCATCCCATCATCTCCCAAATGCTCTCTAGGACCCCTCTACCATCCGTACTTCTGTTTTTGGTCAGTAGACCCACATCACGGCCTCAAGAGTGCAATGTAACTCGCTCGGCTTCTAGATATAGGAATCTATTGGATAACCATCGCAACATCGAGATCTCGCTCAAAGTCAAGTATCCGTCAATACATGAAGTCAGACATCCCAAGCTCCGTGCATCATGTTCTTTGACTAGGATTCAAACCTCAACTGCCGGAGATCACGGTTTTAGTCCCTGTGAGAGGTCTCTCTTGAGATTTTTGATGGCCTCCTCCAGGATGACACCTTATTTCTTTGTATAGTCTCGCAGATAACCGCTATATCTGTCTATTGCTCCAAGGTCGTATTCTCATGCTCTATCGTCATATGCCTCTTCTCCGCGCCGGTTGTTTATACAAGGATCTGGGTCAGTCCCTGGAGACGGGTTCCCGCAAGTTTAAAAGGTAAGTTGATTCTACTGGTGGAAGGCGCAACTACCTCCCAGAATTTTCACTTGAACCTCATTCTTACAACATTATGTCCACCAGTGAGTTCCTCATGGACGAGACACGCAGGACCAATGGCTTATACGTCGACCATTGTCCCACAGAATACGTGACTCTGCTCAACAACTGCAAGCCCCCAGTCTAATTTTTCCCCGACCACCGTTGACGTTAATTGCTGAAGATTTCCAAGCGAAAGGCGACACAACGTCAGTGAGCTTCGTAGAATCCTCCTCGGGACCATCCGATAAAATCGAATGGACTGTCACTTGCAAGAGTATGTGAACCAGTCAAATTCTCGACCTCTCTCTCAATGTAACTTTAGTCTCCGGAGATACCAAGGGACGAGGTGTCGCTCCCTCCAAGGCTGCAGCAAAGGAGAACGCCGCAAAACAGGCCTATGAAAGTTTATGAAGTAAGACTGTCAGTGAAAGTAGTTCACCGTGACACCCCCCGGGGACTACTAATCATCGCTCATCTTTGTCACCACAGGCAGTCATTCAGACTTAGGCGCTACGGTCTGGAATTGACTAGTACTGTTGGCAATGGCACTAGCATCATGCATATCATTCTTGTATTACCTCGAATTGTTCAAATTGAATCGATCCTTGTTGAAAGCTTCATCTTCGAGTTGTTCCGCCGCCGCTGGGTTTAGATTTGAATCGGGCTGCCCAAAACGGAAAGTGAATTTGTTTACGGGGTCTTACATAAACAACTACAAGTGCTTCTTCTTCAGTACCGTCACAAGGAACTCACAACTTTTCTTGAGTTCGACCTCCTGGGTTTATTGATGTATCCATTGACGAGACAACGTGGATTCCAGCTCATGTTTGCTAGTCTAACAGGCACACCCGCTTTTTTGTTTATTGAAGACTCGCGAACTAAAATCTCTCTTACTAGGCATCGCATCTGGTCTTTATATCTTCAAGCCCATGCTCGAGAACGCGTACGCCTCCCTTTCTTCGCCATAAAAATGTTGGCTGGTACTAACTCCTGCAAAGCAAAAATGACAAGCTGTCTGAGAAGACGAGCCAGCAGCTCTCTGACGGTCTCCAGAATGCAGATGGCAGAAGCTCTTCACCCACCCAGTGATGAGACTACATATAGCTGCTTGCTCGATTTCGCTTTCTTGCGTGTATCTAGCACTGTCACTTTGCGTCACTTTATATCAGCCCGAGGATGTACTTCGGGAGGACTCGTTGCGGTTTCATATTACATTTCATCTCACTTCCAATGTCGGCTGAGTTAAACATTTAGAATCGTCAGTCACGCGTGGCGAAGACAGTAAGTCATTGCTGAGGTCAGTTGTAGCCGACTTTAAGCACTTGTATCGGTTCTTCTTTCCCAGATCTAGATTTTTGGGAATCGTCAGAACACATCTATGCCAACAAAGGTCTAGCACACCTGTATGACGGTCTCTCCAAGGAAGATCATTTCCTTCCTGATCTCTTCGACAATGAGGTCCTGTATGACGAACCACTTCTCGCTTTCTCCACCTCCTCCCGCGGCTCTAAGGTGAACCTTCCAGACGGTGTTCTCTTTGTCTCTCGTCGTACCGGCCACCGATTCATGGGTCACATTTGCGATCAGATCGTACAAAGAGGATGGTTGGGCATGGGGTGCATCGACATCTGTATCGGGAAAGGACATGAAGGGAAGCATAGTGAGTAAGCAGAGCAGATACATGTCAGATAAATTTATAGAGCTTACATTCACGGAAGTCAAGCCCTCGAAGGGGAAAATTGACGATTGTAGGATTCTTTTCTTCCACGAATGCATTCTTTGTAAACCGTTTGAAATGGAGGATGATGTACTGTGGGAGGCGCTGGCATTTGAACCGTCTCAATTGACCGGCGGACTCCTGTTCACGTCATTCAATACCTTCAAAAGTGATAGGACAAGAGTGGGTCATTTAAGCTTACTTGTGCAGTTCTGCCGTCATACTTAGCGAGAACCGAGTGGATGCTGACCTGTGGGATGATGTTCTTCTCCGCGGCATCTTGGAATAGAGGCGGGGGTGGCAGATCAACCGCAAGAAACAGGAATGGGGATACGGTGGACTTGAGCTCTGTAGAAAGGGGGCTTAGTTGCAACATAGAAGGATACGTAAAGGGCAAAGAGTACCGCGATCGATGTCGAAGCGAGGTTTCTCGTTTTCCCCTGCATCGGGACGAATTAACACTTGCTGCGTCTCAACCCGCAGTTCTCCTTGGAAAGTCGAGAATATGGTACCTATAAACAAGTCAACACGCGTGGAGATGCGACGAGGCAAAACCACGAACTGGAATTCTTTTTCTTGGTTCCGCCCATATCCTTATGTAGGCGGTTCAATAGCCACCCAAGGAACTCTACTGGGTCACCTTGCTGTTCCAGTCGGTATTTTCCAGCACTAGCTCGATTTACTTCTTGTAGGAATTCATGTGGGCTAACTTGACTTTTAAACAAACGCGGATTCCATACTTTCTTCGCCAGCCCCGCAAATCGCTTGAGTAACTCGGACTCTTTGCCATGGAAGTTGGAGCGTAGCAGGAAGTCCCGGAGTGGAGGTATATGCAGAAGAGAATGAATGATCACATTCATGTGATCGTTCCGTTTGATATTGTTGAGCCCAACATAACCGGGCAGATATGCTTTTGACGCAAGATCGTAGGATATGTTGGTGAGATGGGCAGGAGAAGAGAGAGTGGCCAGTGAATCCGCGCTAAACGAAGGTGCCAGAACATACGAAATGTCTTCCAAGGATGGATCAGAGACAGGGTAGCCATCTGGCAACACATACACCTGTGAAAAGTCAGATTTGGTCAGAAAGCGTCAGTCTCGTATGGCGTACCTTGGTTGTTTCCAGATTAATGAATACGTGGTGATCCTCGTGAATAGAATGCGCATAAGCGTAGGATTTGCGACCTCGGCCTTGGAAATATTTACCACAGACCAGGCAGCCATAGATGTTGATGTTCGACAGAGATACCGAGCACACCTTCTCAAAGTCAAAGTCAAGGATGGCGCGATTTATCTGGTGAGAAATGATGAGTATCGCAGAAAACAATCGAGCACCCATCGTACTTGCCGTGTCCAAGTAGAGGTCGGAAGCTTTGACTTCAGAATCCTCCGCGTCTAGTTCCTCCTCCATGTCTTCATCTTCTTCCAAAGTCTCTGGTAGAGTTGCAGGCTCTGCATTAGAGGTTCCGCCCTGTTCTTCGTCCACTGATACCCTCGCTCGCTTTGTCGGACGCTCTTCTTCTGTGGTTTCACCCTCTGTAGCTCTGGCCATCCTCGTTGAATGAAATTGAAGGTGGTTGTTACGTAATACCACTTCCTTCACTTCTCAGCCGAACCTATCGTTTTTCTTCTGTTTCTAAACCATCACCAAACGTGCTATGTTTCGTGCTGGACGAGATGTCTTGCGCGATATATACCTTGGAGGGCGACACCGAAGACTCACAGCGAGCTTCAGTTCATCACCGGTCGCGGCGGCTCACACCAATCGACGTCTAAATCTTGACCCCAGTCTTCAAGCTCTGTTGCAGGATGTAGATATATCCCTCACCAACTCAAAGCCACACTCCCCACCGACGCGTCGGGAACTGGATATCCTTCCTTTGGAGGGCACAGAAGCAGTCGAGAAATTCGAAGAACCTGAGCAGGACCTAGCACAAGACTACGGGGGGCGAAAATCTCCCGCTGCACACTTTGGAAGCCAGAGAATTGGCTCAGTGGTTCTTCCTCTTGAACTCCAAAATTCAATTAATCTGTTGATATCTGGTAAAGCAATTTGCTCGAACATGATCTTTGCGACGACTGAAAACTGTTCCGCAGAATCGGACAAGGCGCTTCTACACAATGACGCCAGGCGTTTATTCCAAAGTGAACCCGACAAGGATGGCAAGGGGTCAGAATGGGGCTCGCAATACGATCAAACGTACCGTTCTCGCGTGCAATCATCTCGATTTGGGGAACGAGACGCAACGGCCTTCGCGTCTATCGCTCTACCAGCCCATTACTCTGCCATCGCGGCTGTCTTCGACCATCTCAAACATAGATTAGAACCTGGTTTTACTATCAAGCGGGTTATTGATTGGGGTTCAGCCACTGGTAGCGGACTTTGGTTCGGTAGTTCCATGATAGTATCCTTTCTTGCGCTCAACCTTTCCCAGGGCATCCCTTCACGCGTTCCAAAAGCCTGGTACCTCTCCTAGCGAAAGGGATTTAGACGAAACCAAAGTTTCTGACACAACTGTGGAAACCTACCTTAGTATCGATAAAAGGGATGGACTCACGGCCATAGCAAAACGTCTTCTTAATGGTAGGTAGTAGTTTCAGGTACCAGGGATTAATTGTGATCAAATTGTATAGGAATCGACGCAAATAACTGCAGCTTCTCATGGCAGAGAGCATTTCAGGAGGACGACAAAATACCTCGATCCGCCGGCCACGACACTCTCGCATTGTCAGCGTTCATGCTGACATCTATGCCGACCCCTATTGCGAGAAAAGCTCTTATAAAAGAGATGTGGGAGAGTGGAGCGCATACTATTGTAATGTGATTTGTCGAAGGATGGGCGCTTGCTCATGTTACTTCCATCCAGGTACTCATAGATCATAACACGACAGCAGGATTCGAATCCATCGCCGAGGCTAGGCACCTCCTGTTGAAGATGGGAAGGAGTGAATTCGAAGACCCTGAAGCAGATGGCTGGGATGTCCGTGGTTGCCATGTCATTGCACCTGTAAGTCGCTCTCTGTCGCGTCGTGCCTTTGTGTCCTCACCGACATCTTTGATTCAGTGTCCGCACGATAAAGCGTGCCCTTTGCATCACCCAGGAGCTACCCGTCTTGTCTGCGGATTTTCTCAGCGTCTTCAACGTCCGTCCTTCATTCGTCTGACCAAACACTCGGGCCAAGGTCATGAAGACATTGAGTACTCATACGTCGTCCTGCGGCGAGGCGAGAGGCCAGTCACCAGAGACCTTCAGGTAGGAAGGACTGGAGAGATCGGAAGGCGGGCCTTGGATAAAGACGCCGAATCTCGCACCGTCATTAAGGAATTGGCACTCCACGACGACAGTGAACCCCATGTAGCTGAGGAGTTACCTCCAGTGCCCCTCGATGTCATATCCGACTCCTCCGAACCAAACTCTCGGGTTGAATTGGAGGCAGCATTGCGGCTTGAGGCTTACGACTGGCCGCGGCTTAATTTTCCGCCGTTGAAGCGGAGTGGTCATATCATCCTGGATGCTTGCACACCTGAAGGTATCTCCATACTTTATTCTATATTTTCCTTCACCCACTCATCTAATTACAGGAAAAATCATGCGCATGACTATCCCCAAGTCTCAGGGTAAACAGCCTTATTATGATGCTAGAAAATCGACATGGGGGGATATTTTCCCTCATGAACCCAAAAATACCCCACAAGAACGGTACCAGCCAACTCGGGCAAAGCGTGGCGGTGGTACTACGGCGACCAGGGGTTCCGACATCGGGAAACGACGCGAGAAACCTCAAGCAAAGCACAAATTGAGCTACGATACACTCGCGGCTGAGGTCAAGGAAAACAAGAAGCATTCTAGAATGGATAGAGTACGACACATGAAGGAGAAACGGCCCTCCTTAGACGATGACGAATAGGCGAATTGCACACATCCTGTATATATTAATTATTCACCACTCAGTACTCAGTCATGTAGCATTAGTTCAAAAGTTTTCATAGTGCTTTCTAATAGTTTGCTATGCGTATGCCTGGCCCTTGCCTCGAGCTGAGAACAACTTTGCTTATAAGAGTGACTATCATAGCGATCAGTAGTGTTCATAGACGGTAGACGTTTCAGTTTACCTGGTTTGTTGTCTCGCTCCTTGTCCCTCCGCGTGTCCTTGATATTTCCGGTGGCCTCTTTCACAGATTTCATGAAGTGCTCGAAATTTTTCACGACATCGGTGATAGGAAAGTGAATCTAGATTTGACATATCAGTCGAATAAGTGCAAGTACGCCAACCAAGACCCACCTGCGCGATAGGCATGTGTATGTTTCCCGCTTTGTCGGCCCTCCATTCACTGGTGTCTCCTAGTTTTCGAATATAGGCCCCGATGTCGTCGGTCACGGTGCCTCGTCTCTCTGAAGGCATTAGACCTTGAGGACCAAGAACACGACCTAATTTAGGAGTGATGGGACGAATGAAGGCTGTCGTTGACAAGATAGTAGTCGCCCGGATTTTGTTGTTGACGATCTACAATAAAAATTAGGCCTGTTCAAAGTCGAAACTCAGGTCATGTAAGAGCAAACGTACCCCGTCAATAAGCTCCAGACCTCCAACGATATGGGCCCCAGCCCTCTTGGCCTCCTCAGCTAACTTTCCCTCCGCGAAGACCAAGATCGTTTCCTCGTTTTTGCTGTTTGCCTCCCGAGGAAGTTTGAATCGACCTTTGGGGACCGCAACACCGTTTCGCATCTCTGTTTTGACGTAGAGTTCGTACATAGACTTCGGCGACGCAACTTCCACTGCCTGATGGCGCGTGAGTCTTCCGAGTGCCAGGAATAAGTAAGAGAACAGACCCTTAGCACCGCGATAGCCTCCATAAGAGGGAGTTTCTCAGCTTTCTCAACCTCTTTTGCAACCAAAGCTGCCTGTCTCTTCGCCTTAGCAGCGAGAGCTTTCTTGGACTTGACGCGAATGACGTTCTGGTTTTTATTGAACTTGTTGGCACGCGCAAGCACGGCTTGGCTCGTACCAAACGCCCGAGTATTGAAGGCGACCCCAGCGAGGGTACGGCAAGGCCGACATAGAGACGTTGGGAACATGGCAGAGTCAAAAATTCGCCCTTTCCTGACCGATCCGAACGGTTGCCGAAAGGAGTATTGAGTTCCCACAGTCCAATATTAACTCCGCGAAACTGGGAAGACAGGGGAAGACC
>CEMG01178707.1:242-12915 GCA_001179705.1 Baeospora myosura
TTTGACTCTTTCTCAAAAATTGAGCAGCAACGGCACCTGAAGAAGTCGTGAAGAGTGCAATGAGTATGAGGCAAAGCCCGTATTATTACAGGTCACGTACCGCGTCCACAGCTTGCGCAATACTTGGAGTCAGCTCATCCTCGACCCAGGCACGAAAATGCTGATAAGCCACGAGCTGACATTCAGGACATCCAGATGCCTCCTCAAGTGCACTCTCTATTATCCAGGGGTTGTGGCCCACAGTGTTGGGAGACGGGCGTTGACGAATTTCGTTGGTGAGTTGCAGCATAAAAGTTCTGAACCACGTCCGGGAGTCCCGAGACTCGCAGTCGCCTTCGAAGAAGGACCACTGTACTTCATGCCTATCACAAGGATAATCAGACCACCATTCGACTGTAACATTGTCATGACATAAGGGGCTTTCGGTGGTGCTGCACGCAGCGTCCGAGCACCTGCGATAATAATCCACAAGGAGATGGTAGGTTTTCGTGGGGATGTGATCCAATTCGTCGATGTATGTGCCCATGCGTGGAAAGGGGTGCTCCAAAATGTGCTTTACGGCCGTCCCTGCTATATCCTCCCATCTGTACCGGTAGGCTATAGCGAACACACGGACCGGATCCTCCTTTGTGAAATCCGACAAGGCTCTTCGAGCGCGGCCCAAGACTTCATCCATCGTGTACTTGCCCATTGCATCGATTACCGGTGAGAGCCGCTTCGCGTTCTTGAAGGTGGGATCCTGTACAGGGTAACAAAATCGCAGTACTTTGTCAAGCACTACGCTGTCCTCTGAGAGATCGATGACATTCGCGTCAGGCTGCCGAGGTTCTGTCTGTGGAAGGCTGAATGTGTCCTTGAAAAAGGGGGAAGCGAGGGAAAGAATGATGCTGTAGACGCGAAAGTCCACTTTGTCAGATGTTCGGAGGATGATATCGGCGGTTTCTTCGTCAAAAGGAGCTGCAGCGAACTTCTGAACATCCGCCTGGTCGGTGTCCTGGTGGTCCATAACTCGAAGAGTTGGGCAGCAAGTGTTGGTTCGGCTCAGAGGCAGGAGGCTTTGTCAGCAGCTGCAGGTTCAAATTCTGCCGCGAGGCTGAGGAGACGAAGGCCGAGTCAAGCGCAAAGTTTAAGTACTGAGCGCAACGGACTAATCTTGCCTCAAGTGAGGGATTAAACGACCTCCAAGTCCAAATACTACTGCTCTGTATACGATGTCCGAGGGAATAGCCAAATGATGTGATAACCCTCGGACTAGACCTGTAACCCTCTCCTCAATGTCCATGAGGCCTGAGGGATGGCCTTCTTGTCACAGGTCCAAGATGGCCCGAAGACTTTGCGAAGACTCATGAAAAGTCTCCGAAAGTAGCACAACGCAAAGTCCAATCGCACCCTCGCTTCTAGCCTGAGATCTGGTCTTCGTGGCAGCGGGGCTCCCCATTCGCCATTTATCTTCACTGTACTCGTATGTAACCTTTCTCCGCAATTCTGCACACTTCAACTCCCTCTCATCATGACGGAACGGTGAAGTCCAGTCAGAATCGAGTGAACAGTTCGAATTTATGATACAATTGGCGGCGTCGGAGTGTGGGAGAGGCCACACGATAATGATATCCTGATGCTCATACATAGGGTCCCGGTGAAGAGCGTACGATCAATCATAGACCGATTTTCACAGCTTGAGTCGCTCCTGGAAGTTGATAAGATGATGGTCGATTGTTTAGTGAGGTTGGAAGAAGGACGTACGCCATAAATACTGTACTTGATGCTCACAAGTAAGAATTCGTTGGCCCAAAGTCGAAAATTTCCATGGGCCACCTGACGACATTGGGCACAAGCCATTGCGCCATCGAGAGCAGCTTCCAGTGCCCATGTATTCGTAGTGTCCAAGCACTGCAAGGAAGGACGCGATCGCAGATTGTCCCGAAGTCGTTCCAAGTATTCTTTGTACCAGGTGCGAGTCTCTAGAGGCTCAGCATACTGATTTTGAGACCAGTAAATACGATGATCGTCGCAAGGATTGTCGTGCCACCAGACTTTCGACATCTCCCAACTGTCACAGGGATCAACACGATCGCATGCGATTCCCGAGCAGCGGGTATGGTAGTCGATAAGGAGATGGTAATCCAAAGTCGGAATACATTCCAGCTCATCAACATAATGGAAGGGAAGTTTTCGATTGAGTGCATGCCTTGCAGCTAACAACGCCATGTTCTCCCATTTGTAGCGACGAGAGATGGCGAAAACGCGCACAGGTTCACTTTCCGAGAAAGCAGAAAGAACCTTCTGTACTCGCAAGAGGACTTCATCCATTGTGTACTTCGCCAACGCGTYTATGACTGGCGAKAGCTCTYTCGCGYTCTTGAAAGYTGGGTCCTGCCCAGGATAGCAGAATCGCAGCAGTCTGTCAATGACTACGCTGTCCTCCGCTAGATCTATCACATTCGCATCGGGTTTGCGAGGTTCTGGCTGCGGGAGGGTGAACGTGTCCTTGAAGAAAGGGGACGCGAGGGAAAGAATGATGCTGTAGACGCGAAAGTCCACTTTGTCAGATGTTCGGAGGATGATGTCGGCGTTTTCTTCGTCAAAAGGAGATGCAGGGAACTTCTGGATCTGAACATTCGCCTGGTCAATGTCCTGGTCGTCCATGACTCGAAGAGTCGGGCAGCAAGTGGTGGTACGGTTCAAAGGCAAGAGGCCTTACCGAAGCTTTGTCAGCAGTTTCAAAATTTCCGCGAGGCAAAGCGCAACTGAGCGGTGTATCATGGCACCCTCTGTCGAGCTCCAAGTTCAAATACTACTGCTTGTATAGGTTGTCCAAGGGAGTGACAGTGAAGATAGCCAAAATGTTACAAGTCCCCAATAAAATTACACAAAGACACCAATCGCGCCCTCGCCTCTGGCCTTCTCGGCTCCCCACTCGCCATTCATCTTCACACTTGTATGCATCTTTCCGCAGTCCTCCACAGGGCACGCCCACTTGAACTCCTGCTCGACCTTCTCCTTCGTCTTGCGCTTGCGTTTCAGGAACGAGGGGACAGCAGAGGTGAGTTGGTGGAACATCGATAAGTTATCGCTGCCACCTTGCCCTTGGTGACTACTTGAACGCAGCCTTGACCGGATCGGACTGGTGCCGAACAAGTCGGCGGAAGTGAGCTCATCGTGATAGTCATCCTCAGGTTCGACAGCTTTCGCCTTGCCCTTTCCTTTACTCTTCCCCGTCGTGTCTTCTTCTCCCAGCACTGGGATAGGGATGGATAGACGGTTGAGGCATTTGCCATCGATCAGGTGCCCACAACGTAGGCCCCAGATCTTCAGCCTGCGAGCCTCCTCGTCGGTGTTGGCCGACCCCAGAAGAAGGGGGTCTTTGCAGTTCGCGCAAACAAGAAGAGTGCTCAGCTTCAGGCTCGCCGAGGGAGAGGCATTCACCTCGGCAGTCGTGCTCGAGGATTTAACGATGTTGGCCCCAGCGTCATCGTCTATAATGATAGGGTTCGACTGAGAGGTCGACGGGAAGGGCGATGGAGCAGCTGACTCGGGAGACGCAGATGAGGCGAAATCAAAGGTGAAACCGGGTTCAGGGCCCGCGGGATGGGTGTATGACTTCCTGTAGTCGACTTCCTCTTCTTTCCACCGCAGCCCACGGTTCAAGAAGATCGGAGGATGATCCCCATGCATGAAGAGCTGCATAGCGAGCATCTCATCCGCGTCGTTGAACGCAAGAAGGTGAGTGAGTCCGCCCTGCCTGCGCATCTCAGGCGCCCTTTGGACTGGGCGACGTCTGTTCACGCTCCCAGAAGAGCGTTGGAGCGCACGTCGCTCTCTGTCTTGTCTTAGCTCTGCCTCCCGTGACCTATTCGTGGTTATGAGTGCACCTCCAAGACGCATTGCAGGCGGTGTCCCGCTTAACGAATGGCGGGAATCCGACCTCCGTGGTTCGGCTGCTCTGCGTGGTGCTGCACTAGGTCCTGCACTAGGTCCTGCACTGGATGACGCAGCCATCAATTCCTCAATGGGGAGCGGCTGGGTGCTTGGTCGAACTACACCAGATGCGATTATCCGGGAAGGAGACGGGAATGGAGGTGGCCGTCTGCGCATAGGATAAGATCGATGTGGCGAGAATTGCGCAGGAAAAGGAGGCAAAGGCGGAATGCTGCGGGATTGTGCTGGAGGTGGAGGCGAGAAGAGTCGATTTCGGTCGACTGTATTTCAATTTAGCACCCTGTTCTGATGATGATGAAAGTGATATAACGAACCTCGTCGACTCCCGCCAGATCCACTTTGACGACGCCTGCTTGGTAGTGCAACTTCATCATCGCTGTCCACCAGTGAAATAAGCTCAGGAGATCTTGTTCGCCTCCTCTGAAGAGGTCTCTGCAAGACAGTGTCATCCAGTGAATCGACATCGATAACTTCGACGATCGAATCACTTCGCCGCCTCTGGGAGGATGAAGGCATGTTTGAAATGGCAGACAAGGGTCGTTCGACAATGGTCGCCATACTCACCGTTGTTCGTGGTACGAAACAAAGGTGCTCACTGCAGGTCACGACGGTCAGTATCCGTCAGGGCGGCAAAGTGGCGTGGGACTGATTAGCTAATCAGGCCCAATGGAATACCTTCGATTGCTTTTTATGGAATTTCCGGTTCCTTCAATTGCTTTATACTGTTTTTATCGCAAACCCAGACGCATTTATCGTCAAATCTCCCCGAATGCAAGAAGAAGATCAAGATCT
This sequence comes from Baeospora myosura, assembly GCA_001179705.1. Taxonomy (NCBI): domain Eukaryota; kingdom Fungi; phylum Basidiomycota; class Agaricomycetes; order Agaricales; genus Baeospora; species Baeospora myosura. The sequence goes on from CEMG01178707.1 coordinate 4,974, forward strand.
CGGGGTCAAGGTGGCAGCAGCTCCTTTCGATGACCAAAATGCCGACATAATTCTTCGTTCATCCGACAAAGTCGAATTTCGCGTTCACAGCATCATTCTTTCCCTCGCTTCGCAGTTCTTCAAGGACACATTTACCCTTCCACAGTCAAGAACTCCGCAACCTGATGCGAATCACATCGACCTAGCGGAGGACAGCATCATTGTCGACAAAATGCTGCGGTTTTGCTATCCTGGTCCGGAACCCCCTTTCTCCAGCGCCAAAGACTTGTCGCCAGTCATAGACGTGTTGGTGAAGTACGCGATGGACGCCGTTCTCCCACGGGCACAGACGATCCTCGCAGGATTTTCCGACTGCGATCCGGTGCGCGTCTTTGCCATCTCCCATCGCTATAGGTGGTGTAATATGGCGCGAGCTGCTGCAGATCATACCCTCAATCAAGCTCTGCCATTCTCATATGTCACTGAGCTGGATCATGTTCCCACCAAGGAATACCACCTCCTCATCGACTACCATTCCCGGTGCTCAAGGTCCTTGCGTCGATATCTGGACAATCCAGATGGATGGGACGAGACGGCGGAGTGGTGGATGAAATATCACTGCAATCAACATGAGGTTTCATGGATGGGAGGGCCAAGGCATTGTGTGGAACCACCTGGAACCGGAACTCGAACCTGGTTCAGAGAATATATCACGCAGTTGAACGCCGAACTCCAGCTTCGCCCTTCCATTGCCCGGTTGCAAGAATTTGAAGCGATGCTCCAGAGAGTTGCGCTCGACGAAGCGTTCGCATGCCCCAACTGTCGTGAAGTTGCGCACGATGAATTTCGAACCTGGGCGGCTGAAGATTTAGTGCCGACCATCCAGAAAATTCTGCTATATGTATGTGATTCTCTGTTGAACCCCTTCCTGTTCTTCTTCTTCTTCTACTGCAGGCTTATATCCTTAATCTATTCTAGGCGCATGTAGAATTTCACATCTGAAAGAGTCTTTCCATCGTGTCCAATGCGATCGCTCTACCAGACGTAGCTCGGCTTCACTTCGTGACAGTCCCTTTACGGGCTGGACGCCATACCAGACTTGCCCAAACGGGAACAGACACTTGGTCAGCGTAGGGCGCACCGCGCAGGCTTTGTGGAAGTTCAATGGTACTCGAACGACTCGCCGAGACGGTACACGAAAGGCCGAATATCATCCTGTGTGCTCACGCGGGCTCGCAGCGGGTCTGGGTCTGTCGTCCAATACCGGCGGTATACACCCTGGTGACAGCTACATGCGTTCAATATGTAGCTTGGTCCGGAGGTTCAGGAATATACATGACACGGATTGGACACAGAGGAGTCGGAGACGACGAATACATGGCGCTTGATCATGAAGCCTGAAGCCCATTGAACGCCTCTCAATGATGACCTCCGTTCGACTCATCTGAATAGACAACTACCTTTTTACTGCCTTTCATTTGAACGATTGTCAGCGACTTTGAAGGCAAGGGCTAGTAGTTACTCTATCCCTGACTCTCGATTCGACAATATTTGAGGAGATGACGTCCGCCGTCGGGCGTCGGCCTCGCCGGATAAGGCAATGTCGGGATTATCGGGATTATCCGGTCCAAGCCGAGGTCTTTTTGAATTTGTGTTTTCTTTCCTCCGCTGCCACTTGCCGCCGTCTCTCGAACTCAGACTGTAACTTCAGGCCACTATACCTCGAAATCAGGCCACTATACCTACTCAGGCCACTATGGATGCCCCAACAGAAGCTCCAGCAACCAAAGTCGCTTCTGCCCCGTTCGACGACCAGAACGCCGACATAGTTCTTCGTTCATCCGACAAGGTCGATTTTCGCGTTTACAGCCTCGTCCTATCCCTCGCGTCGTAGTTTTTCAAACAGACGTTCACTCTCCCTCAGCCGGATCCTCCCCGAAGCGATGCAAATCTCATTGATGTCGCGGAAGACAGCATAGTCCTTGACAAACTCCTACGGTGTTGCTATCCAGGTCTCGAACCTGTTTTCAAGAGTGCGGGAGAGCTGTCACCGGTGATAGACGCGATGGCAAAGTACGCGATGGATAACCTCTTCGATCGTGCTAAGAGAATCCTTTCCGGGTTCTCTGACAACGACCCTGTGCGCGTATTGGCAATATCTCACCGCTATGGGTGGAAGGACATGGCGGTGACTGCAGCAAAGAACACAACCAGCTTCCGCCTGCCTTTCGCGTTCGTCGACGAGCTGAATCACGTTCCCATCAAGGAGTACCATACTCTCGTTGGATATCATTCACGCTGCTCAAATGCTGTGCTTGGCATGTTCGAGGGATTCGGTAGTATGTACGACTGGGTGCATGACTATCCGTGCGAAGAGCATGACATCAACTGGTATGATGACGGCGGTGAAGGAATCTCAGACAGGCGGTATTGGGTTCAGTTGTACATGTCTCAGATGTGCGCCCAATTACAGGCTCGTCCCTCCATGAACACCTTCGGCAACAGTCAATGGATAGTGGATATCGCACTCACGGAAGCCACCGCTTGCCAGATTTGCTCAAAGTTAGCCGGGCAGGAGTTTCTGCCTTGGGTCGACACGTTTCGCCAACTTCTTCAACAAAAATTGGACAACCTGCGTCCAGAGCGATTTCCTTGAGTGTCAACTTGCTTTACTTACCTTCGATCTAGGTCTCGTTGAAATTCAACCTATAGATACCCTGCGCTACCTCCTGTACGACGGGGCTCTCAAGTGGCCGCGCCCATTCATCTCAACTCAAGAAACTTCGGCGTTGCTTGAATGTCTTTTGATTTCGCCGCCTGCCGCATGAAGTGGCGTAGGGCTAGAGGAGCAGGACAGAGAAGACCTTCCTGTACACGATGCTTGTACAAGGTGTACACTGAGGAACGTCATGAACCCCCGGGAATGTGATCATGACGCATTTCCATCGATTCAAATTCTTGAGTCGATACTTACTGTAACACCACCAATCCATGTACTGAACTTGTACTACGGGTGCCCCGACGCCAACTGCCTGCATTCCGTCTGCACTCCTGCCTTCCTGGGATCCTCGGTGACGTGTATACACCGTACTCCGGGCACGACGTCCAGCCTCGTTTAGCGTAGATCATAAGTAACCATCGTCTCGATTCCTAAGCGGCGTTTTCCATGCTCCTAGACGCTAGACTATCGTGTGTACTGGTGAACACGTCTCGGAAGCTGATGACTTCCGTTCTACTCATCTACACATATCACTGCCTTTTGAACCGCCTCGCACGCGCAGATGACTGCCCCTCATACGTACTTATACATAGTCGACGATTTCGAAGGGACAGTGTCGGCCCTGACTCGGGCGCGTCCACATTGAGGGCGACCCGCCGTGTGGTCATCGCGCCGGAAATATCCGGTCCAAGATTGAAATTCATTTTCGTGTTTTGCAAGTGTTTTGTTGAATTTTCTCCGCTGCCACTTGTCACTCTCTCTGAAACTCAGACCGAGACTTCAGGCCACTATGGCTGCCCCAACATCGGCAGCAGTTACAGACACTAAACTCGCTCCTGCCCCTTTTGACGACCAAAATGCCGACATAGTTCTTCGTTCATCCGATAAGGTCGACTTTCGCGTTTACAGACTCATCCTGTCCCTCGCGTCCTCGTTCTTCAAGGACACGTTCAACCTCCCACAGTCACAAGTCCAGCAGCCCAATGCGAACCTCATTGACTTAGCGGAGGACAGCACAGTTGTTGGGAAAATGTTGCAGTTTTGCTATCCCGGCGTAGAACCCCAGTTTGACGACGCGGAAGAGTTGTCACCGGTTATAGACGCGTTGTCGAAGTATGCGATGGATGATCTTCTGATTAGGGCCCAGAAGATCCTATCAGCATTCTCCAAACAGGATCCCGTTCGCGTTTTCGCTATATCCTATCGTTACAGGTGGAAGGACATGGTGATGGCTGCGGCGGAGCACACTCTCGATCTACCCTCCCCCTTCCCGGGCCATTATGTCGACGAGCTGGATCATGTCCCCACAAGAGAATACCACCGTCTCGTTGACTACCACTCTCAGTGCTCATCCGTATATGAATCGCTGGATGACCCAAATAAATGGGCCAGGGCCGATTCGGAGTGGTGGCAGAAGCATCCATGCAACGAACACGACGTTTCATGGCTCGGAGGGCCAAGGCATCGTGTAGAGGCACCTGGAATTGGTTCTCGGACTTGGTTCAAGGAGTATCTCACGCAGCTGAAAGCTGAAGTGCAGCGCCGCCCTTCCTATTCGAACCTCTTAGCGCGTGAAGCGATGATTCGAACAGTTGCACTCGAGGAAGCGTTCGGATGCCCCAACTGCCGTGAGGTAGCGCACGACTATTTCCAGCCTTTGATGGATATGCATTTATTGTTGGACATGGAGTCAACTCTGTACAGGCTCACGGTATGTGAAATTTTGGCCTAACCGTCTTCTCCTTCCGCTACTTGAGGCTGATGTATCTTTCGAATCGAAGAGGGACTTGAAGTTTCGGATGTGAATGACTCCCTATTGGACGTCGTTCCGTCACTGTAATCCCTTCACAAGATCGAGGCCATATACTTTTCAAATGGGCTCGTATCATGACCGGTGTGATTGTGGTTCGACATCGTTTGATTCTCGTATACACCCGGCCAGTTATAGACACGTAGGACGAGTTTTTCGTCGGAGGTGCTTGAAGCTTGCTTGAAGGCCCTGTGATTCGCGAACGCATGCTCAGCTCATAGACCACGACCTTGCTCCATTACCGCCAGCCGCGATTCTGGAGGGACGGACCAGTATCGGAGTCGGCCTTGTCGGTTTCAGTCTGAGATGATTGATGCAAGCGATGTTGGAACATCTTTCAAGTTTATGGCGCAGAAACACGGTGCCAGAATCTTCCCAAGAAGTTGTGAGTATCTTGAGACCTATATTGGAGGGATTGATAGTGGAAACAGTCCGTGAAAGAGGTTGGAACAAGTAGGCGTAAGAGAAGTCAGAGCCTCTCAGAGTCACAGATTCAGAAGTGGACTTCAAATTTCAGCGTTGTAGGTTACGTAAGGCCATATTTTGATTCGAGCGATATGACGACTTGATTGCGACTTCCACTTTTTTCTCTGATGATATCGTAGCGTGCCTTGCAGTGCGCGAATAAATCGCTTGTGGAAGCTATCATTCGGCGCTGAGCGCTGAGCGCAGAACGATTTGGAACCAGGTTCGCGATTTCCGTGCCAGTTACATGTTATCAAATCAATAACAGTCAAAATAAAGGAACAAAATGTCACTCACTGCCCTCATCGAACAGTCGTTTCTCAACGTCCCAGAATTTACCTTGGAGTGTGGCGCAGAATTACGCAGTGTTCCTGTTGCATACAGGACATGGGGAAAACTGAATGAGGCTAAAGATAATGTCATGATCATCTGCCATGCCTTCACGGGGAGTGCTGATGTCGAGGATTGGTGCGTCCACATACTTTTCATTCCGCATCGTCGTCGCTGAATGGATTATGTATCAGGTGGGGACCGCTTATGGGTCCAGGTAAAGCGTTTGACCCAAAAAAGTACTTCATCTTCTGTGGAAACTGCCTTGGATCTCCGTACGGAACAGCGTCCCCTATCACCATCAACCCCGAGACTGGCGAGCAGTACGGGCCCGAGTTCCCCCCTACGACTATTCGGGATGATGTCAGGTACTCTCAGCCTGGCCTCAATCCCGAAAATCGCTGACTTTCTCTCGAAAGGCTACACAAACTCGTCCTTGACCATCTTGGAGTCCAATCAGTCGCAGTAGTCATCGGTGGATCCATGGGTGGTATGGCTGTCCTTGAATGGCCGCTTACATCCCCACCAGGATATGTCCGGCACATCGTCCCACTAGCGACCTCTGCACGGCATTCCGCATGGTGCATTAGCTGGGGTGAAACACAGCGACAGAGCATCTACAGCGATCCAGGCTATCTCGATGGCTACTATACTTCCCAACCCTCGTCTGGCCTCGCAGCAGCCAGGATGACTGCTCTTCTCACATACCGCTCCCGAGACTCTTTCGAGAGCCGCTTCGGCCGGAAGGCCCAAGTGCAGAAACAGGACGAGGAGCTCATAACCCCTCCGGAGTCTCCAAAATCACACGCCAAAGATGCCTATGCCGCTCATAATGACGGCCACCGCAATACCAAATCCCGAACACCCAAATCGCGTCCATCCACATCCGCGTCCGTATCCTCAGCTTCCGCTCCACACCCAACCTCTTCGCCCAAACCCAACATCTTCTCCGCCCAATCGTACTTGCGCTATCAGGGAGACAAGTTTATATCCAGATTCGACGCCAACTGCTATATCCACCTGACCCGCAAGCTGGATACGCACGATATCTCGCGCGATCGACGGCTGCCCGACGAGCTCGACTCCGAGGCATTAGAACGCACAATTTCGCTTCTTCCTCCTCGCGCGCTGGTTATCAGTATCGCCACCGACGGCCTCTTCACTCCCTCGGAGCAGCGCGAGCTCGCTGCACACATCCCCGGTGCCGAGCTAGTGGTCATACCCTCACCGGATGGGCATGACGGGTTCTTGCTCGAGTTTGAGCATATCAATACTCATATTCTGGCGTTCCTGAGAAGGGAGCTTCCCGAGCTGTATGAGGTGAATGGAGAGGAGGAAGAGGCGCCTTTGGAAGGGTTTGAAGTTACAAAGACGAGTCTGTTCGGAGAGGCTGAGGCGGATATCACGCAGTGGTAAATAACAGCAAGTAGAGTGAGGTATATTTCGTGGAATAGATGTATGTTAACATTGTTATAGACAATAGAGGTCAAAGATTTAGCCTTCGTGACAGCCTGCTGCAATTCCTTTCTATGTAATTGGTCTATCGCCGACTGCGAAGGCGTAACATGTCGGGTATTCATGTCGTAAATTATCACTCTAACTTGTGGTATAGTGGTATATGATCTCCGGTATGAAGGGTCTCGCAGTCAGTTGCAGTTGCACTCATAACCTGAGGTCGAGGACAATCTGTGTCGAGGAAAAGATGGATTTTCAGTGGGCGATCCGGAAGTTCAAAATCATTCAAAACGTACCTTCGACGTGGCCTGCTCGACTTCCTTAGTGAGCTCAACTGAAGCGAACTTTGTCAAGTCAGCATACGCCAACGGGCGACATGTAGCGCAACCGTACGCCTTCAGTAAGAATGGCTCCATCAAAGTCGGTTTCGTGATATCGTCAGATCCGGGCGCCTCTTTCAACACATTTGCTACCCAATCCATATAATCAATGAACCAGACTTTCACTGGGTAGGCGCCGCCGTCCTTGAGGTACCAGTTTGAGGAGTGGGTGGTGCAAAGTGACTGACAATTGAACCATGTCCAACTTCCCCTGTCTACCCACCGCAGGTATTTCGGAATAAGCCCTGCGGCTTCTCCGCAAGCCTTATGGTAGACTAGGAGGCGATGGTACACTCTCGTGGGGACATGCTCCAGCTCTTCCACATCGACGCTGAGCAAGGGAAACCGGAGAGTTTCCTTCGCAGCTTTTTCCGCTATGTCGCTCCACCGGTGACGGCAGGCGATTGAAAAGACCCTCAATGGCTCCTTTTGGATGAACTCGAGCAGGATTTCTCTCGCGCTCTCGACAATCTCGTATTTCACCATAGCCTCGACGACACCCGGGACGTCGCCAAAATCTGGGAAGGAGGGGCCGCGTCCGGGGTAACAGATTCTGAGGAGTTTGTCGATGGCCTTGCTGTTTTCGCTAATGGCAATGACATTCGACCCATCAGGAGAGTTCGGATTCGATCCCTGCGGAGGTTGTGGGAGACTGAACATCTCTTTAAAGAAGGGAGATGAGAGGGAAAGAACGACTTTATAGACGTGAAATTGAACTTTGTCCGATGTTAGAAGGACGATGTCCGCGAGCGTATCATCGAATGGCGCATCAGCAGTACGAGTGGGCATATCTGCCGTGGCACC
>CEMG01178713.1:2296-13787 GCA_001179705.1 Baeospora myosura
GCCAGGAAGATTGTCAGTAAGCCACAAGTCTCAGGCTAGGTTGAAGTCCCTGACAATTCAACAAATGAGAGAGGAAAAAATTTCTGTTGAAACGGATGAGCATGCACTCGAACAAGACGAAAACAAGCGAAAAGAGAAGCGGCCAGGGTTAGTCTAGGATATAGGATAGGATATAAAGCAGCAAGAGCCCTAGGAGAGCGATGCCGAAGATATGTAGGGAGGACCCCCAAATGCGCTAGTCGCGTGCAGATGGAATGATGAGATTCCTATGAAATACCTTACATATTGTCTGGATGAATAGATACAAAACCTACTTCATAGCGGTACAGGACACCTGTGGGAAACTGTGAAGACTCAGACACTTCGAGCTCCGCTGTCCACTCTCCATCGCTCGAACTTCTGCAGCATATGTGGTGTGATTTGTCGCTTCATAGTCCTAGCAGCAGTGATGAGCGTCTCGTGCGGGATCTGTGAAGGTTGATTGTCATCGTGCAAGTGCTCTAATTTGATGGTAACTCACATATGGGGCATCTATGTTGTCTTGCATCGTGAGCAAGGCCGCCTCCTGACAGAGGGCACTGATCTCGGCACCGGAACAGCCTTCAGCCTAGTGTACGTCTTTGAGATCTCTAGGAAAAACAATGGTGTATTGGATGCTTACCATGGTGGCAATTTCGGGGATGTCCACTTCGGAACCGACCCGCATGCCTCTCATGCGAATCCTCAGAATTTCTTCCCGGCCAGCCTGATCAGGTGGCCCAACATACACAATCCTGTCCAGCCGTCCTGGTCGCATGAGTGCGGAGTCCTGTCATATCATGAACTTTGGGGACTAGAAGGCTAGTTATTTGCGAGTTCACTTACTATGGATTCTGGTCTGTTGGTCGCAGCGAGAACAGTCACGCCGTTAAGCTCCTGAACACCGTCCATCTCGTTGAGCAAAGTAGTGAGAACGCCTTCATGCGAAGACCCAGAATCTGCTTCTGAGGCAGTTCGTGAGGTTGCAAGAGCGTCGATCTCATCCTTTTGCACCCGTGTGTGAGCTCAGTGTCAATTTGTTTTCCTCACAGCCATAACTCACGAAGAATATGATAGAAGGCGAAGCAGCTCGTGCTTTCCGAAATATCTCCCGGACAGCGCGCTCTGATTCTCCGACGAACTTATTCAGCAGCTTGAAAGGATTACCACATTAGAAAACAATGACAAGGAGCAGAATAACGACTCACCTCCGGACCTTTGACTGCCATAAAGTTCACACCACTCTCGCAGGCACAGGCCCTCGCCAGGACCGTCTTACTGCAACCTGGAGGGCCATAGAGGAGAACACCCTTCGGAGGCCTGACGCCCAAGCGTTGAAAGGCCTCCGGGTGCTTTAAGGGCCACTCCACAGTCTCTCGTAGCTTGCTTATGACGTGGGACTGACCACCAATGTCTGAGTATCGTATGGGTGGCGTTTCAATGAACAGAGAGCGCATAGCGGAAGGCCTAACGGCCGGTAGGGAGGCGACGAGGTCGGGTAGACTCAACGATAAATCAGATGGACTACCAGAGGTACCATCCGGTTGCGAGGCGAGCCAGCGTTTGATAGCTGTTGTACCCGCCTCGCGGACGACGGCACTCAAGTCAGCACCAACGTATCCATGAGCTCGAGATGCGATTGCTCGCAAATCTTCTTGAGAGATTGAATTCGGGGTCTTGACTAGGAGGACCTCGAGAATAGCATGGCGTGCCTCGGCGTCGGGAATACCTGGATGACGAAGTAATGACTCAGATACGAGCGGCGAAATTGAGACCAGAATTGCACACCTATCTCAATCTCTCGATCGAATCTCCCTGGTCTCCGTAGAGCCGGGTCAATCGCATTCAACCGGTTTGTCGTGCCAATCACCACGACTCTTCCTTGACCTTCCGCGGTACCGTCTTCCATTCCATCAAGGATTGTCAGCAGGGTAGCTACGACCCGCTTCTCCACCTCTCCGCCGGCACCATCCTCTCTCTTTGGTACCAACGCGTCCACTTCATCTAGCACAACAATACACGGGCTCTTTTCTCGTGCCTCCTTGAAAACGTCGCGTAGTTTAGCCTCTGTTTCCCCGTGATAAGCAGAGGATAATTCTGGCCCATTCACGACAAGTACAGATGAGTTGGTCGAGGAAGCGATAGCGCGTGCTAGATGTGTCTTCCCCGTTCCAGGCGGACCGTATAGAAGTATACCTCGGGGAGGCTTGAGCCCTATCAACGGATAAATTGAGAAAGTGCAAGGAAACAAGCGGAGAAAAACTTGCTGTAAGCATCGATTCAGACTGAGACGATAATGCGGCGCACTCACCAAAATATCGGAAAAGCTCCGGACGGGTCAAGGGGATCTCTAGAAGGTCACGGATTTGTGAGATTTGCTTGTTCAATCCGCCCACGGAGGCATACGCTTCTTTGACAGAGCTGTGCGCTGCCTCCTCAATCGCCGGCTGCAGACGAGTCACATGAGTCACCCATGGGAACAACGAAGAAAGCAAAGACTGAAAAGATACCCACCTTTAGCTTTTCTGCGTTTTCATGACGATTGGTTTCCCCAACAACTGAGACGGATGTGTCCCATCCGATCGTCCACAGCTGGTATGGTGATTGAACAGCCAGATTGGCAAAATCGAGCGTGATGTCATCGACAGTCCTCTGGTCAGTCGCTTTCTTGACGGATGCAGAAACAACGGTGAAACGTCGTGGCCTGCCTTCGTATGTGAGTTCGAGAACCTGCGTGGGCGTAATGTATTTGAGATCCACTAAGAGGCCAGATATCAACTAGACAGCAATGAGGAACACTATACTCCAACAAACCTAGTGTTTCTCGAAGCAGAAGAGACAGCCAATCTCGGTTCTTGCCTTCACGCGTGTCCTTGACGGAACTTGGGCTGATACCGTTGGGAGAGATCTCTTTCAAGCGAATGGTTGATGCTTCGCGTGCTTGTCGTAGAGAAGCTAGGCCGGGTGGTAGCTTGGTTGCAGCTACTCCAGACAAGGGAAAAATATAGGCCTGCTGACCGGCCTCAAGCCGAGCCGTGAGCAGCAGGGAGGAAGAGACCAAAACGGCTGTTAGGGCATGCGTTGATACTGTCAAACCAAGACGGCATGTGGTTCAGGGTACGCTTGAACCTACAGTCCTGTGATAGCTCTTGAGAGGGCCACGCAATTCCCACCGCGAATTCCTGGCGGAGAATTCGTCAGAAATCAATGCTTGTGATAACGTGAGGGGAACAACGCGTTGAATTGAGTCTGACCTTCGCCGAAGCTAAATTACTCCCGTTTGATAAGGCAACCATATCGCCAGTGCATATTTTGGCGTTTTTTAGAACATCAGCGCTGAAGATAACGCGCCGAGCGGCACGAGCTAATGTTTCAGACTCGTCCGCAAGTCCAACATTGAACTTTCTCGAGGCAAGAGAAGTCATTGACGCCGCGGTATCGTGCTATTTGAGCGGCGGAGATCGCCTTAGCGCTTTCAGAAACCTCCTTAGATGGCTGAGAGACCTGTTGAAGCTGAAGCAACTCACAGATCTGCTTACGATGATAGATACGGTGTACGTTTGAGTTCGGACGCGAACTATATTGTGATGAGTCGCAAATACAGTATTTTCTGGGGGCCAATGTCATTTTTACAACGTCAATGAGCTGCATAGAGCTCTTGCAAAAGAAGAACAGACTTTCACCTTTGGATAGATCGATGATACTGTTCCCCGAAGTGTCGTTCAGGAAAAAGTTGGTTTCAAACTCAGCCGGGCGGAGAATAGAAATTTCCTCTTATCAAGTCCGAACTCCGATCAGGCCTCGCGCTGCCTCGCGTTGGCCTCAAGTCTTGCTCAAGTCCTCTGCGTACACAGCGGGACCATTGCCATACTCCATCATGTGCAGCATGTGCCAAGATTCAAGTTTGAAACGATCACTTTCAGGACGTCAGGGCGGTCAGGGCCGAGGGCAATACGGAATGTTCAGGGAATCAGATTCAGGCCTCAAGGCCTAAACGTTCAAACGTTCAAGCCGCTACAAAAATGACTCAACCATGCCTACCACTAGCCAAAGGCCAAATTCAGCGGCTACAATATTACCCAACAAAGCTTTCAAACCCGTGTAAAAAACTATCTGCACTCGCGATACTGCAATAGGGTGCGGTATTTCACGATCATGGACGCAGCTGAATGATCTGTTGATACTTGTCGAAAGTGGCGAACAGTGGCGTAAGATAACGTCCTCGAGGAGGAAAGTGTCAGGATCCGCAAAACGCCATCCTCTTTGTCGATGTGGAATGAATGGTGTCTCGGCTCCTGGATGCGTCTACTTGAAATTAGGAGATTATTGCGAGAGATTACCACTGCAGACATACCAAGAAAGAATCCACTCCAGTAGAGCGCCGCTGAGGTGCAATGCCGGTGACCGAAACGTCTGGACCATCGTACGTAGCAGAGAAAGCCGCGATCGGCTTTGCGTGCTTCTGATACCAGACGTGTAAGACAAAAAGTGAAAGATGCATCGAGAGACGTCGACAGAATGAGCTACGGTCCGTAATTTCGGATAACAGCGTATCGTGGCACGCCGGAAAGATCTCAAAAGCGGTGGACAACACGACCATACGGTTGTTGACTGTGGCATATTGGCATATCTTCGAGGAAGAAAACATACCCCCTTGGTCCCCGCGGCATTGGTTGTCACTTGATCAGTAGCATCAGTGATTGTACCCACCTTAGACTACTCCTGCCTGCGTACATCGTTGCCTTGTGTTTCCTGTAGCTCTGCAACGCGGCGGCGGTAAGTATTGCAAGTATGAGAGGCGCTTGTCCTTATTTGTCAGAAGAGTTACTTTGAAAAATACTCGATATTGTACCGTCGCTGCTCTGGGTTGTTGGCTGTTGGCTGCTCCCAAAATCTGTGACAGATACGAGTAGTTCCAGGTCAAGATCCGAACCCTGCGACAGAGAGCCATCAACTTAACTTGATATCAAACGACAGCCAGAACGTCCTGGGATGCGAGAGCCTGGAAGACCCTGGATGCCAAGCGGTAAATGCCAATTCCGAGTAGATACGAGGCTCGGAGGAGACTTCAGACTTTGAATTACTGGGCGATCGGATAGGTAGTATGGGGAAGCTAGTAGGTGTAACTTCAATTACATTCCTCGAATTGAGAAAACATCAAAGAGGGAGGGGGACTAATTAGCGGAGTCTGAGGCAAGCCAAACAGATTTTCCTGCGGCAAAGAAGAAGACGAAGAAGGATACTCAAGACGTTGGCGCCGCCCATGCGCAAAGATTCATTGAAGGTTCAAGCTTGAAGTTCGCAGCATGGCAGGTGGCAGAGATGCAATTCTTCCCACGCCACCGAATGCTTCCATGTGGCAATTTCCAGTTATGAGGTTACAGCTAAAACCTCCAACTATGCACGGTCGCTGGAAGGCTTGCTGCTTTCTGGTCTTGACTTTGTGCACACCCATAAAATCTCAGTTCAAAAAGGAACAATTTCGAGAGGAACTATCTATTCGACCTCTTCATGATGGAAGGGTACTGTCTCGGTTTTCGTTCACGACACAGCTCAACGAAACTGAACCAAGAGACCCAAGAAGTCTTGCGCTAGAAGATGATGATTGTGAGCAGCAGCAACTTAAATTCAACGTGCCATCTCTCTGACCTCTTTAGCTCAACATTATAGCCTGTTTCCGCTCACCTTGGGACAGATTCTGCGGGAATATGCTGTTACAGAACTACATCTTTCTCTCAACGCGGGAAAGTGGAACTATGAATCCTGGGGCTATCCGGAAGAGCTTGGAGTTGGAACAGGAGCGGAACTTTGGGCATGGATGGGTGATGGTGCTCCCACCTCGTGAGTCCTGCTACCGCAACCCGTAAATCGTTTCCGTGTAACCCTTCACGCGAATACAGAATCGATGATCGATGGAGTGGCCTCCGAAATGCCCTTGCGGGCTTATTTTGCGCGTCACTCGGGTCCATGGACGAGCAACGCACCACTTCACCGTATCTCTCCTTTTCTCCCGAGGGTTCGTTACCCCAATGGGAGCGGCGTCATCAAATGCGCCATGCGTCCCTTCCTTCTGAGCATGTCTGTACCGAGAATTTAACGCCTTTCTTGAAACTCCTGCCATGCAAATCAAACTCTGGAATCGCCATGTTGCTGAATCCGCACAGGCTCTTCGATGCAGATTGGCACGGCATGGGACTGCATGTTGTCTGGCATCCAGAAAGCGGAATTGAAGTTAGATTGGTCTTCCAAGTTGTGTCAGATCCTTTGCGCTCCGCATCGATCAAGAAGCGAGGTCCGTGATAATTCGTCCGTCTCTTTATTTGCGATAACATTGTTGAGTTCTTGCCGTGGATAGATTGGTCACTTCGGTCTCTGTTTGACCGGACTATTGACAAAAGCTGTCCGGTAGCATTCTCGAGTCAGGTTCGGGTGGAGCTCCCGGTCGATGCGATGTACAGAATCAGTCCAGAACCGACATCGGTTGATGAAGATACTGCCACATTTGACTTGAAAACTCGTATGTCACTCGAATTCATTTATCTTTCGCCTATTCAACGGTGGATTCAACACGCCCAGAACACGAGTCGCTGGATATCGAGATGAAATGGGCAACAAATTTTTTCTACCGTTAGTCACTCTGACTTGTGAGTGCGATATGACCCACTGAATTTGCCACAGCCCAGAAACCTCCCGAGCCTCCTTTGGTAAACATATCGATACAACGTAGCTTGCAGGGGTCTAGTCAGGCTCGCGGAGTGCTTGCGGTGGTTCTCAAGAACAGTGAACCAGTCCCCGTACACGTTATTTATCTGGAGACGATGCCGTGGCTGATTCAGTTTTTCTTGCACACCATGCGTATCTATGCTGATGGAATTCCACGTGGTAAGTCTTGTTCCTAGAAGTGTTCCTATGTCCAAGCTGAAGAGGCACGTAGACGACCTCATTTCCAACATATCGTACATTCCTCCGGTGCCCCATTCTCGCCCGGCGACCTTCCAATCCGTCCTCACCCTCCCCGGGCACAGTACCGTTCATTTTAATATTGACGTGACCAAGGCGTTCCTTCGGTACACAGAGCACCCACCGGATGCACAGCGGGGATGGGACTTACCTCCAGCTATCTTCGTACCCTTGCGATCCAGCAACAATACCGCGATAGCAGGGTCCTTCGGTAACCGTATCTATACCCCCACGCTTCTCGTTGACCTGGCCACCCCCGATTTCAGCATGCCCTACAATGTTATCATCTTCAGTTGCTCCCTGGTGGCCTTTATCTTCGGGACTGTCTTTAATCTATTGACACGTAAATTTGTGGTAATAGGTCTGGCCCCAGTGGTCCCAGCCAAGCAATGAATCGATTTTTGATTGCACCAATCGCCTCGGATCGGTCGCGCTTCCGATGACGAAGATTTCCAGTTTGCTGTTCTGATAGTTAGGTTAGCGGACTTCATTTGAAGCGATCTACACGCTCGGTGGACGCGTTCCTTATCTACAGATCAACCTCTGTCCTCGACAAATGAACTTCGATCGGCTATCGCTGCGATGACGACTCAATACTGAATTTTCGAAGTCAATGGAACATCGGCGGTAGTGGTGCTCGAGATACTTTTATCTCCTGTGCCCGCGAAGGTGCTTGACGAAGGCTTGAGAACTACTAGAGAACTACGTTGATTATCGGTTCGAGACGCCCACAAACCTTCCTAAAGCTTGTCCAGCCTAATACTTCAGTCCGGAATCGTCGGTTTCCGGCCATCTAAATCGATGTCGGAGGATGAAGCAATTCTTGCACCCTTCTCCGAAATCTCTCGCTAAACGCACCACTGCGCCCCTCCTTTGACAGCCGGCATGAACCCTTCGAACGTGTGCCCATTCATGGAAACTTGCACACCCCTTACAGATAGAACCTCTTGATCGTCTTATGAAGCACTTGAACATACCTCTCCGACATGAGAACGCTTCCCACGACGCACGTTTTCCTGACCGATGTTCAGGCCACTAAAGAATGGGAGCTGAGTTATCGCCTTACGAGAACGTCGGAAATCTGATGGGTGTGTCTTTTATCCGAATACTCAGCCATGCTTTTGTGATCTCCAACCAAACCATCGGGGCATAATACTGTGGTATCTGCCCTGAGCTAACTCGGAAACTACGGAACTTACAACAGCTCATAAATAGATTCGATAAAGGAGATAAAAGGATGTTACATAGCCCACCTCCGTAGGGTAAAGAATGTGCTAATCATAATCCGGTTGTGTGCTATTCTGTGCCCTACACGACTCTGAAATCGAGGTTTTCATACAACGTAACAGGGTCCAAGCAAGGGTCAAGACCTTCTTTATCCTGGTCACATGTTCAGACGCCGGAACGGAGGTCGACAGAAGAAAGAAAAACTATCGACATGTGGTGCTGTTACTGATCTCACGCCTTACAGCTCTGCTAAGACCGATATACATCATTGATGGCTTCGAACTGCAAGTGAGATCGCGGCATATCCCCTGTGGCGATTAGGCCCTTCGGATTTGCATAAACATCGCAAGGATGGTGAGTATTCTCTAGCTTTAGCTCTACACCCACTTCTTTCCTCCTACGCGCTACTAGTATAAACCCCCTCATTCCTAAGCCTCCCTAAACTCATTACACGCAATATGTGCCAGCAAGTCGCGTACGTCTGACTCATTCTGTCGCTATCGTGTCGTGCTGAATGGCGTTTTTTCTCCTCCAGCCAAGGTACTAGATGGACAAAGTGTGGGGTACGTATATCATATAACAAACTCGTCCCCTGGTCCATCTCATGTTGCACCTGACAGCATTTCCAAAGACATCTTGTCGTAGCCATCATAGACTGCAACTCATCTCGCTGTGAGCGAAGTTACTACCACCCCCCAAATTGTCGTCAGCCGACGTGTGCCAAGGTAAATTCCGTCCGAGCTCTAACGTTCTGCCGAGTCCTGATCGTGGAGGTCACAGAACTTCGGCGCAGAGGTACAGAGAGACGTAGACAGAGTCGACGAATACTGCTTTGCATGTCGCGCGGCGCAGGCTCGTGCTGCTCGATCTGGTTAAGCCATGTGATTCGGACTGTCATATACCCTTTCTTCTTTTCCAGACAGCCTCGTTGTCAGTACCTGGCGTCATAGACGGCTTTAGCATAAGGTTGTGCAGCAAGAGGTTGCCGGCATAATCGTGATCTTCTGATCATGCTGTGAAGAAGCGCCGACGTATGTAGCGAGATCTAGAGACAAGCGGTGTTGAGTTGACAGACAGCTCATTATTGGCGCTGAAATATCTGCTAGGCCACGCCTTGAGGCAAAAGCTGTTGTATTCAGCAACATAGGTGTATTCATACCTCAGCTCGTGCGGGAGAAGAAATGGTGATCAGTGGACTCATCAGATCCTCAGATAGTCGCTCACTAAGAATATGATGGCACGGGGATGGTCAGCACCCCGAGCGATAACGAGCAACAGAGAGAAACAGACCGGTAGAGGCGACGCCGTAAGGTCGCCACAAGACTGAACTCTATAGAGATCGACATCTGAAAGGTCGAGAGCGGCGCAAGCCTGCGACGGAGACCAGCATCATTCAGGTGGAGAAAGCACGGAGCGGGTCCAAGTGAGATAATAATGGACAACTGTAATGTCCGTCGCGGTCGGTCGCGCCCACTATCATGAAATATAAACCAAGGATGTGCAGGAATAAAGCGCTTACAGTCAACTTACAGTCAGATTGTGACTGCACAATGTGCAGCACAGAACACATGGGAAGCCGGCGCGAGGCAATCAGAAGAATCGAGGCATCCTACTTCTATAGATCGCCATTCGTCAGTACGGTTGCCTATACTTAGAGTATACGAGCACACTTGGAGATATGTACTTGTCTCCGAATTTGACTGCGGATTCTGAGAGCGATGACGAGAAATTCCTCAACAGACGTATCCTCCCCAGGCCAGAGCAACCCATCATACGCACCAGTCGACGATTATTTTGCGTGTGAATATCGAAACACAGCGGGTTCCAGTTGATCCATAAGTTTCTAGTCACGAAAATACTTCCGAAGAGACCTTCAGCAACTAGTCTAACCGAGATTTAGGTCCAATAAGTATGGCTTCCAACAGGCGGTCGAGATATGAAAACAAATTGGAAGAGGAGGATCAGTGCATGACACAGCCACAACGAATGGCAGACAGCATCAGATGTGCCACCGTGCGCAAACACATACAAATTTCTCCCCGTCACCCGTCTCATCCCGAACCACCACCACATTCACCATGCACGCTTCACTCATTCGGCGCCAACTTGGGGGCCTTGTTCCTCCAAAAATTGCCACACCAAGCCTTGTGGTAAATAATGTGATCCCTTACCAGCAATCTCGCGCTTTCTAACGCAATTTTTCCCGTCTTTTTCCGTAGTCTGGAGGATCTGGCGCAGGACTGTCACCACTAGTCGAATTCTACTCAAAACTTCCCAAGGGCCAATCTGCTCCTCGAGTCGGTGGAATCAAAGGACGATACTTTGTTGGCAAGAATGCATCTGGAAAACCGCTCGTGGCTACGGTCGTCGGGCTCTTTCTCATAGGCTATATCGTTGACTACAACAGTGCGTACAAATCTCACCTTTACTCTCATTTCCTGAGCTAATGTATTTCATAGTGCACTTGAGTACGCTTACTCTCATCTCAAAGATGTACAGGACACTCATTTGTTTCCAGAGCACCACAAGAACCACGCCCACTGAGGGACGACTCGATGCTGGATGTTGGGATCGGGGCTGCGGGATAAGTCATGGATGTCAAGCTCTGTTTAAAGAATCAAAGAGTTTTTCCTGCCGTTTTGTGAGGACGAATCCCCGTCAGACCTGAGTTTTCCGCCCCCAATGCCCTTGCACCTTGTCGAAGAGGGTAATGCGCCTAGCATGGTCTTCGTCTCTTCGACATTCGTCATGGGCTTCCCAATGTTGCTTGACGATGACACCTCTGCTTCAGGTTCCAGGCATTCAATGAAGGAGATGGGTATGACTTATTTTATCAATTGGTGCGTTATGAACATCCTTTTGGCACACCGACTCTGACGTATGTTCTTAGTCCGTGTCACCTGCCACACCGAAAGCTATGCCGGCCAGCATTGCACCGGTAAGCCCACTTCGCTCGCCCTGTTGCTTCTCGGCGGATCCGCAGCGTATATCCGGCTACCCTTGACATTGAGATATCCATGAGGGATCTGCACGCTCTCCTTGATACGACCAGAGCTGCAGACAATGGAGCCTGGAGGAGAGCCCAGGTCTGTGCCACTCCTGAAGCAAACCAGTACCCCCGCCTCGAAGCGTGTCGTCGGTGGCTTGCCACGTCTGAGTCACTAGGGGACCAATGGGTTGTGGCTAGTGATGAACGTCGCGCATTTCTATGCGGTCGCGAGACGCGTGGGGCGGAATTAGAAAAGTCTGAGTCGGGCCCCACATGCAATGCTCGCCCGCGGCCTTT
>CEMG01178715.1:0-11143 GCA_001179705.1 Baeospora myosura
GACTTGAATGGGCCCTGGGCTTCCTTCAGGAATCTGTGGGAATGACACTTCCCCGAGCTCTGCGTCTGCAAATTCAACCCCAATAACACTGGTTTTGTTGATAGGGGAAGACGAGCCATGTCCTATACCTACCGGCTCTGACTCGGAGACGCTGAGATTGAGCAACGCAGCAAGCTTTGTATCACAATCCGCGATACCGGATTGTTGGGATGCAATCTTGAACAAAGTTCGGGCAGTCTTGAAGTAATAGGTAGCCCTCGTCGGATCGTGCTTCGCGTGCCAGATGTTACCGAGGCGGTACATGCATTCGGCTCTATCTGGTCATGCAACGTCAGTTCCATTTAGCACATGTTCACAGAGCCAGTGCAAATCCGGTGAAATACTGAGTAGGTAGATGGATCGTACCTTGGTGGATGTCAGAAAATGTGAACCCGTCCAAGGCTACACCGTATAGAAGTTCTGCTGTCTGTTGGTCCCCACCTGCCAGGATGGCATCTCCAAAATACCTGAGACCTCGGTGTACGGCCGGCCATACTTGCGCGCGTCGTCCTTGTGCAAGATACACAACCGCCCAGCGCATGGCAGGATAATTGCCGCCTAGATGTGCTGTAGCGAGTGCAGTTTTTACCAAGCCCTCGCTGCACATCAACGCAAGTTCTGCCTCGACCGCACCACTGGCACTAAGTCTCTGGCATCGGGAAAAGACGGTCTGGGAGAGCTCGTACTCCTTTCGGGACATGTGGAGGTTGCCTTGAATCATATCGCAGAAGTATGACAGTCGGACAGTTGCGCCACCACGACTATTCGCCACGCTGGAACGAAGTACGTCCAGTCTTGCTTCCATATCGTAACCACAATTCGAACGAGCTGCATCTCCGGTAGCGACATCGATGAATGCAATATTGGACAGAGCTAGCACTGTGTGGTAAGTGTCGTCCGGGGCGACTTGCGCGGACACATCTAGAGCTGCCAGATCAAAGTCTCCGACGATTGCTTGGCTGACTTTCCTTGCTTTGCTGTATTCCGTCTTTTGCAATGAGACCTCGCTCTGGGAGCACAAAAATCCCTGATGCATGTCGGAATTTGAGCCTATGTCGAGGGCATCGAGCAACTCGAGAGCTTCGTCCATGTTCGCTGCCGCCTTGCGGAAATCCTTCCCCATCATGATGTGACAATCACATTGCCTCAGTAGCGCTCTACTTTGGTCATGTAGGTTTCCAGAAACTTGGGCGATTATATAGGCCTCGTAGGATGCTGACAAGGCTTCGTGCAAGTGCCCTTGCTGACGTCTATTTCGAGAGAGTTGAGAAAGAGCGCGCGATTGCAAATGGAGGTCTCCCGCTTGTTCAGCGAGTTGAATTGCGAGACGAGCCGACTCGACGGCCTTTAATAGTCCCCCTAGTTTACCCGACCCCTGATTCATCGCTAACCAGATGTATGTCGCAGCTGAGGGCCGTGATTTAAGAACGAATCAGAAATTTCCAATAAACCGGACTCAGAAGTGGCCTACGTACCTTGGCCTGCGACATCGCCCACCTTGCCAAAGAAGTGCAAGGCTTTATCGGCCCAAAGATCTAGCCTATCCACGTTCCGATGCTGTCCAGAAAATGACATTGCTCGCATGACAGCAAAGCAGTAACGACCTTGTAGATGGGGGTCATCTAACTTTTCAATCAATTGGGCAACTTGATCTGAAAGAAGCACATTAGAAGATGCAGATCGGATACCCGCAAGATAGTCGTGTGTGGTCAGATCCACAATGCACTGAACAGTTTGTCTCTGATCAACATCATCCCGCTCAGTCAGGGCATGGTCGATCACCGAGTGGATGTTTCCAAAGTTGTCTGTCACCCGTTTGAAAATTCCAGCAACGGGCGACCGTTCCCAAGTCGCAAAAGGCCGCACCATATCGTAAATGTAGCTTCGAAGAGGTCGAATCAATGAGGGGGATGGTGGATAATGGTTTCGAATGTATTGTCGAATAGGCACCAATGTCTTCAAACGGTTGTCCCTATCAATAAAAACCAAGGATGTGCGGCATAGAGCCGTACGACATCTGGAAAGGTTGCTTAGCGGGATACCCGCACTCTCGAGAGTTGCCTCGGAGACTCCGTCTGGCAAGAGGGATATCAGGCTGAGCAGCTCTCGTGAGCCTGGAACAGCAGCCATGCGTGGGCTGGTGAGCGAAAGCATGATAGACTTGTCTAGGTTCGATCGCTTGTCCAACCCATCCGAGAGCATAGCTGTTGATTCTAGTTTCCAACGACGGAAGACCGAATCGCAGCCTTCGTACGCGGAGAGACTGGCGATGAGAGTGACCGCAAGTGGAAGATTGTCGGTCAATTTCAAGAGCTCCGTCACTTGAGTGTCATCGTCAACAGGATCAGATATGTCGGCAAATATTTGACGTGCAGCCTCCGAAGTGAGAGGTACGAGTGGAGGAAGAAAAGGTCGGGTCCACTTCATCTTTCGAGGACGTTCAGCGCCACGCATGGTTACCTTCAACTGCATTTAGTCGGTGTGTTCACCCCACAAGAAGATAGACCGCTTACAATGACATCAACATGTTTGATATCCGACAAAAGCGACAAAAACTCTTCAACCTCATCCCGAGTATCGAGCGGCTCCCAAGGCGTCTCGAAGTTGTCTAGGACCAGAACCGAGGGACCACTGTGACGAAGAAGATAACCCATGATTGCCTTCATCGGCTTCTCGTCCTCCCTCGCGCCAAAATATCGCCCGACGACGTTTACCAGTGCGGATGGAGAGGTTGCCGATTCACAGGAGATAAAATATTGCCGTGACGAGAATTTGGAGACTACATCGGCGGAATGAAGCGCTGCCAGAGCGAGAGTGCTTTTACCTATGCCTCCAACACCCAGTATGACGATTCGGGCGGGATCGTCGTGCAATAGGGCGTTAGCAACATATGCAAGCTCTCCTTGCCGCCCATGAAATATCTTTGGGGACGCAGGTATCATCGAAAGGCTACTCGAGCTGACAGATAAAGCTCAATTTCAGATGTTCTTTGAACATGTGGATACGAAGACAAACCTTCGTCTGAGGTTCTGGATGTACGAGAACAAACCATTAATTGAAATTTGAGATAAGAAATCATAAAATTTGTTAGACATACCGAAGATAATTCGCCGGGATGATCTTGCATAGAGATGGCCTTCAATAACTCACGATGCCACTCATCTGCGTCTTCTCCAAACCTCACCAAAGCAGAAGAAATCATAATGTTTGTTTCTAACTGATGTCAACGTGTCAACGATGAAGAAATCAGAGCAGAGAATCGTGCATCCTCACTGTGAAGACTGCCTGGGCATGTTTCAGTCCAGCCTTGCACTCTGCTAGTAGGGTTGACATCTCCGCATGCCGAACGAGGCGGTGGATGAGGCTTCCTTCGACCTGCTGCCGCAAGAACGATAAGATCTTGCCCAGAGTCCTGGATGCTCGAACTCAGTCCTCATCTAACAGATGGTACTACAAGTTGTTCCACCAACTCACTCGGAGAAATGGCCGATGTTGCGTACCATCGCAGGAGATAAACTCGTAACAGAGTCTTGGTATACATTGATGATCGTGCAGATGAGTTCGTATGTCTGTTGAGTCATCTTGAGGCATTCCCGTTTGTTGGCTTTGACAGACTGCAGAGTGTATGACTTCAAGTTCAAAGTATGCACGTCTGAACAAATTTCAGACTTACCTGCAAAGTGTCGAAGATCAGTAGACTGACACCAGCAATTGGCTTGAGATACGGAGCGTTGACCGCTTCCGCCAGCTCCCGGAGCATCTTGACGACGACTGCTCCATGAACGACGAGGTTATGTGGCGGTTCAGCGTGACGACCTCTGGTAGACTGGGGCATGTTGATGGTGGGCGCTGGAGCGAGGGGCACCCTACACCTGGATATATATATGAATAGTGCGTCCGAGCAGTCTCACGGACGCAACAGTGAATTGCCGGGGCCATTGTGTACGAAGCACAGGGGTCTATTAGTCTTGATCGAGTGTTGAGCTATAGTTAGGAATCCGACGATACCATCTATGTCCCTGAAGAGGAAAGCGCTGGTACGATTTAACTCCACATCGGAAAGAGATTCGGAGCTGGGGCTTTCTCTTTGAACTATCTTGCGATGTTTAGAGCTGCCTACCATTCAAGTTTAAGGTGACCTTCCCCGTAATCACTAAGACTTGCTTCGTGGCAAGTTGGAGACTCGCAGTCAGTGGCATTCAGAAAAACTTGATGCAGAAGATCAACTGATCAAGTGAACCATTCTGTCAACGAGAGTTGATCACCCGTAGTGATGCTGATATCATGAGTCAATCAAGGCTGTAGAGTGGGATACGCAACGAGCACAGTTGCCCAATTATGAGGCCTTGAGATTCCAGACGGCACTATCGAACAACGCTGGCCCGCGAGATAGCAGCTGGAGATATCAGACGCATGAATGAACCGTCCAAACGTGCTCTGACAAGGACGTCGACACAGTATAAGTAGTGTGGCATTGGCCAGACTGATGCTCCGAAGGATCGCCGCAGAGTGACCCAAGAATTGCCACGGCACAGACATCATTGGGATCTAGAAGATAGTGACGAAGAATCAATGGCAAAATAAGAGGTTGGGCAGATGATCACTAACGTCGAAAATAGATACCATACTTGAGATGATGGTCGGCCATCGTTCGCCAGCCATTACTGTAACACTCAACTGATCTGTATTCTGACGACAGTCAAGTTGTACTGATCAATCAGGAGGTGACTCCGAGTAGTTTTCATATCAGTCTTCGAATACAGCGTTGACCATTTCGCCGCCCATCATCAGGCCGTCCTATTCCTGCAGATCTGAGTCCCGACGATCTCTTTAAATGGTTAAGGTTATTGACGGCGTCTCCGTGTCACGGTGAATGGATCGATGAAGCTGTGGTTTTGAAGTTTGTGGAAGTTGAGAAGGCCCCCACGGAGGTTGACCAGGATCGTTGTTGTCGACTCCCCGGAATTCCGGGGAGGTGTACACACAACACCAGGGACTGAACGCGATATCGCGACCGAACAAAAAACCAAAAACAAGAAAGTTCAGGGTCCCGCCGGCTGCCCGGCCCTCAAGCCGCCCGGTCTCCCGGAGCCTAGCCCGATCCGCCAATATTTTGGTCTCCTTCGCCATGTTGTTCTCCTCCTCCCGATCCTTGCGATATCTCATTTCTTCTCTTCTTCGCCGTCTGGGATAGGGAAATGACCAGCCGAACGAACGATGAATGGGCTATCCTAATCGCAACCAAGGTTGCTGAGATCCACGCGGATACATCTTCTCCTGATAGCAATGCTATCAGCGGTATAGCGGAGCCAAACGCTGCATTCGCGGCTACAATAGACCATACACTTCTCAAGCCTGACGCGACAACGGCGCAGATTGACGAGCTGTGTGCTGAGGCTGTTAAATGGGGGTTCAAGGTGTGTAAGTCTTACTTCGAATCAGACATCGCGATCTGCGATTTCCCATCTATGCACTTGTATCTGGTGGTTTTGGTCGTGAAGTACTCATACATTTTGCTTTATCCTCCGTAGTCATGCTGTGTCAATGGCACAAACATCAAACGCGTCTCGGAACGCCTCCAAGGCTCGTCTAGCATCGCGTGTGCGGTGATAGGCTTCCCGCTAGGGGCCGGGAAGAGTTCCGTTAAGGCTTTGTGCGTACTCTCTCTACTGACTTATCATTGACTTCGTTACTCACTTCCATAACTAATCAACTTTATATCTCATTTAGCGAAGCACGCGAAGCCATCTCCGACGGAGCCCAAGAAATCGATATGGTACTCAACATCGGCGCACTCAAATCGAACGACTACGCGCTTGTCTACGACGATATACGCGCCGTCGTCGATGCGTCGGGCGACAACGGCGTGAAAGTGATACTCGAGACAGTGTTCCTCTCCCCAGAACAAATAATCGCCGCCTCCTACCTCGCAGCCGAAGCGGGTGCTGCGTTCGTCAAGACCTGTACTGGGTTCAATGGCGGGGGTGCGTCGGCCGAGGACGTGGGTATCATGTGGCGGACGGTGAAGTATAAAGAGGGCGCGGTGAAAGTCAAAGCGAGCGCGGGCGTGAGGACGTTCGAGAAGTGCGTGGAGATGTTGAAGGCGGGGGCGCAGAGGATCGGGACGTGCGTTTATTCATTCAACTCAATACAGACCCGTTCCGTGTCCTTCTTCATTTTTTGTTTCCTTTGCTTCCTGTCGACGTTCACTCTATCTTGTCCTCACCCGTTTCGTCCTCCGCGTCGTCTTATCATCTTGGACGGTATTCCTGTGGTCTTTGCTAATGTTTACTGTGTTTTACAGGTCCTCCGGTGCTGGCATCATGCAGTCTCAGTCCCAAAGCGCCAGTTCGGCTGCAGATGCGACTCCTGGGACTTACTGATTCAGATGATAGGCTGGATCATCAAAGGAGCGAAGGCAAAGTTTGTTGTACAATGAAAACATGTACACGGCACGAATTCGAATTGGAACTGTTGTACTAATTACCAGGCGGGAGTCAAACCGCCATACATCTTTCCCGGCGGCGAAACACGACCAAGTACGACGGCTATAACGACGCTGAGAATAAGGATAAGTATAACAGTAGTCCCCCTCCAATCCAAGTGTAAACAGCCGTTAGCTGATGGGTTGACATCGTCACTCGGATCTGGGAGGTCGAGCGGATTAGTATCAGGTCAACTGCCGATTGCACTCCAAATACTAACCCGAAAGTCCTGACATTTGTCGCTCCGAGTCGATTGAAGTAGCGATTGTCTCCGAGACACGGTTATCGTCCGACAGCACACCGGTAGGATCATCAGGAGTGTTGCTAAAGTCCGGGATGACATCTGGATCATCTGGACCGTCCGACTCCGAATCTAAGTCATGTTCTTCTTCTAAGGGAATATACCGTGATTCAGGAAATGAATAGGAAGGATGAAGGAGGATCGATACCTGTCCTAAAACGTTGTCCCTGAGGCATGAGATCCTTGAGGTCGAGCTCAGAGGCAGCACAAGTGCCTGGATTTTGGCAACGGATATTGAGCGACAAGATACGGCGTGAGATGGTTTTACCACACGGTTTAGCGGCACCACATAGACAGGTTTCATCTTCTGCGTCGGCATATTCTCCCGATGGGACATTGAAGAGGGGAAGCCCCAAATATCTAGCAATGTCATCGCTGGAGGGATCGAAGCCGCAAGCTTCATGAAGGCTGCGCAGTGTCCTCATGGTTTCTTTTGCTGAGGACACAAGTGGTTCCCTACTGCTCGTCCACAGATCATAAAAGCCACTGGCCTGTCTCCGCATTCGCAAACGAAAGTCATCGTCGATGTTCAGATCTATTCTGCCGTCTGCCAGTGGAGGGTGGAACGACCAAAATATGACGGGGGTCCAAGGGTCATACGCGGGAGGAGCTGTCACTATAAGATAGACGTAGTCAGGGTAGGGGCTTGGACTTGTATCCGCCATGAATGTGTCGGAGAGCCTGAACGGTTCGAAATCTCGGTAGACTTGATAATGGTATTCTTGGCATGTTTCACGGACTTGTCAAAGGGCATCTGCTAGTCAGTTCGGGCAGTTGCAATAAGATAGAACGGATACGTACGAGTACGCATCTCGAACTCGGATCCTATGTGCCGACGATCAAAGATATGCTGTGCCTGAGCGAACCAAGCATGCTGTAGCTTCTTACGAGCATGTGGTGTGAATATCCCACGGAGGCGGAGGACGACACCCTCATTACAGAAAGCACTGAAGGGTAGAGGTATACTAGGGTCATCGTTAGCGAAATTCGAATAGAAAATCAAGAGTGATCACCATGTGTGCACCATAGGCCTGATTGTGCCTAGTCGAGCACGATGCGGCGGACATGAACACGACCCAAGCTGTTCTACCTCAATCTCATACACTAGAGAGAGGGTCGATGGAGGTATCGAAGCAATCAACCCAAGGTCAATGCCTGAATACCTTCTGTACATCGTCATGGATCCAAACTGAGGGAGTTTCGATCGGTGCATCACCTCGACCCTATCCTGTGTCATCGTGGGCAGGGGACCCATAGCATCGTAGTAGTTTCGCAAACGATCCCGT
Source organism: Baeospora myosura (assembly GCA_001179705.1). Classification (NCBI taxonomy): domain Eukaryota; kingdom Fungi; phylum Basidiomycota; class Agaricomycetes; order Agaricales; genus Baeospora; species Baeospora myosura. Next base: position 8,112 of record CEMG01178715.1, read on the forward strand.
GCATGTTGTTTCCTCGATTCGCTGCCGTCCATATCATCACTATCGTCGAGACCACTGCGAGCCTGAGGATTCCATGGCAGATAAATAAGGTTACCACTTTGTATCGTCTCTTGTTTGCAAGACTGTATATTGTCCAGAAGAATCCTGCCATCGTCAGCAACGGAGGTTTGTGGTCCGAGTAGCTGAGAGCTAGTAAGTATCCCCAAACGTAGTGAAAATAACCAGAGACACTCAACAGCGATAGCATCATGCGACCTCAGATAGGCAAAAGCCGACTAAATAGATAGATGTGAATTTCCGATACTATGGATCATCGAACTTGGTACCTCAAAGTCTTTTTTCTGCCAGTGCCTATATCATCAGAAATCGTAGTACAGAATCAGGAAAGAAACTTACTGCTCGATCGTAGTACTTCATCCAGTCAAAAGCATCCAAATTGTATGCATACTCCGCGAGAGTCGTCGCTGGATCCAGAAGTCTGTACTCAGCATCACGACTGACCAAACACGAACGGACGCACAGATTCCGTGGAATACCAGGGCACGATATACGACGGAATCACATACACCAAATAACTGAGAAATATTGGGGTGCCTGTATCCAGCTCAGTTCAACAGTCTTCACATGACCACTGGCAAGCGAAGTTGCGGATAACATACCGCATTTTACCATATTGCTCCAGATCTTCTTCGAATTCCTGAGGAGATACGTGAGCATACATGTATTCTGGGAACCGCAGAATATAAAGTTCCCACTGCTGATGCCGAATCATCGTATGAACGAATCAACTTTGCGGTATTGGAGTTGTTGACATTGGCAATATAATCGATAATATGCGTGTTTTCCCGGTGTTGTCCAAGTTGTAGTCGTTGCGCCTTCACCTTGCGCACTTGGACCTGGAAGGACTCAAGTTCTGCCACCTCTGTTATACGCGCGTAGTGTCTCAGCTCCCGCTTGAGCTCGAGATCACCAGGAATCAGAGAATGGAACTGCAATCGCAATCGTTAGCGTATCGAAACGCATGTACGATGACACAACTTTGAACGGACCGCCTTTTTGAAAGATGAGTTGTGCATGTTTAAGATTGACTTGATGTCCTGAATATTGAAGTGAATGTCTGACGTCGTAGTTTGCAACACCCCCACGGCTGTTTGAACATCCGTCGTCCTAGTGAATATCTCGTGGTGGGCAAAGGCAGTATCCGAATGAAGCTTGTGGAGATCTTCGGACGTCTGCGCATGTAGACCTTCAATGGTGGAACCCAGTTTCGAGACTGACATGCGAGAGTCCACCATAACCTGGAGCTGGAGAAAAAGAGAGATGAGTTCGAGTTCCTATCGAAAGGTGATGCGCACATACTGCGAATTTCTCTTTGACATCATCTACACGCTGCTTAAATTTAACGATGGCATCCTTGACTTTGTTGACTGTCAGATATTGTATCAATTTCTTCCTCTTCGTTTGGGCGCGTTCCATTTCCTGAAGCTCTGCCAATAGAGCCTTTAGAAAGCTGCCTTGTTGTGTGAGCCTTCTCTACGCTTTCATAGGTGGAGCCTGAGGTTCACGAACCTTTGTAGATCCAGACAAATTTCTTCAAAATGCTGTGCAGACGCCTCGCCATGCGTAGTAATGCCATCTCTAATCACTTCGATAATCCCAGCGACGCGTTTGGCAAGATCTTCCAGCTCTGATTTGTTCTTTCCGATTTTCTGTGATCCCAAGATGACACCTGGCCCCCCATAGCAATAGAAAAACTCGAAAACTAACCTCGATTGTCTCCAGAAGCGAAACGGCGATAGATGCGACGCCTGTAACGTAGGGAAACGGTAAGCATTCCCCGATGGTGGCGGTCTGTTTAGCAATTTGTATGGATATGCCGAGCCAATTCGACTCCTTCTTGACGTTGGGGGATGAGGGAATGGCATTGCTGCTTGGTACCAAGCTAGGGATTGACGTTGGGGATGCGGATGGGTTCATGAAAGATGCGCTTTGGCAAAAATGGGACGTTCACTGTGAACGCAAGGAGAAGATATATGACAATGGTGTATAGCCTCGGCGAGAAGTTGCTGTATAACTGACATCATGGATTAGATACCATTACATCAATATGATCACCTGGCACCTACATGGACACTCAAAAGTCCTCGTTGTATGATCGGGAGCATTTTTTGAACAGCCTTTCACTTCGAATTCGCACCGAATATTGCTGCGAAAAAGGTGTTAAATGACAGATGGATTGATCAGACTCCAGGAGATGAGTCTTCTCCTTCTCCAAAAGCCTTAATACAAGGCCGTGGTATACCTTTCCTCATGTTCATTTCGAAGTATACCGTCACAATCCCGCGTTGATGCCTGTGCCGGCTTGAGTAAATCAGAGTGAGCATGTCAATGATAGCTGTGGCATCAGATGCGATTTTTCGATTGAGCTGCTTCCCTCTGCATCCACAGGAGTTTGAGCCCGTAAAGCTTGAGATCCGGACGTGACATTGATAGTTGGGGGCGGTTTGAGCCCACTGGAAGTTCAGGAAGTTGGGTTCAAGTTACAGTGTAGACGACAAGCGCATGCCAAACAACTTGCCGCTGGTGTCGGCGCGGTTGCGGCGCGGCGGGATTACCGTGACCCTGCCGACCAAGTGATGCCGACGAATGACCGGCATCCTCGAGAGTCCTCCAGCGCCCTAGTACTTACTTAGAGCTCGTTCGGTAAATTCGGGTCAGGATGGTATGGTTTCGAAACACCTGCCAAAAAGCAAACCTGTAGTTTGAGCCTGGTTTCCGCTATTTCCCGACGTTGATCCGAATGCAAACGAGATCGAGCACGTTTAGGTATCCTCGTTTGGGCAGTGACTCAAATGTGACGGATTCTGACTAAGTGAGTTCAAAGATAGGGGTGTATCAGCAATGTCCTCCAATCCTTCCTTAAAATCATTCACCACCGGGAGATATCTACTTGGGGTGTATATGATCAGTATATTCACCCAAAAGTAGGCCTCAAAAAGGTTTATTTGAATTGTAGAGTAATATATTGTGTA